>JAJEOX010000184.1:0-92344 GCA_020740385.1 Mylabris phalerata | reverse complement strand
GATATATGATAAAGTAGTCTGTAATTAGGATGAGGCCCTCTATTCGATACTAGATGAAGTAAGCCACTCGTAACAATAACAACAATTCGTTTTTCATAAATTTCCCGAAAAACTAAACAATTGCTATCGGAAAATATATTTGGAAAGCGCTTTAAATTTTTATACATGCTGTGTGAAATTCATTCAATAAAATAACGCAAAAAAAAAAAAAAAAAAAAAAAAACAAAAACTTATTGGCGGAGTTTATGAAACGAAAATATAAAAAAACATGCTTCCAGTTTTTTTTTTGGCAACTCTGGACTACGTTCGAATTTCCAAAAAACCTGATACGTTCGAATTCCAAAAAACCTGTATTTCAAGACGACAACAGACAAAATTCATCTTTTAAATGCCGTTTACAGCATCAAAATCCATTTGAAAAATGCACGAAATTTTTACTTTGAAAATTACCTTTAACAAAAACAAGTTTTCAAGGACGGTTGTCCGGCCATCACCACCAAAAAGAAACGGATGGATAAACAGGATTTTCTTTTTTATTTTTCAAGCGGATTTCAATGTTCTAAACTGGTATTTAAAAGGGCATTTCAAGAGAAAGGGAAGTACATATTTGATTTTTTGAAATTCGGATGTAATTTGGAGTTACAGAAGCAAATTATAGAAGCATGTTTTTTAGCATTTTTTACAGTTTTTTTTTATATTCCCTCATAACTTGGCATAAATATTGCTTATTTTCTAATGAATTTCACATAAACATGTGGCCCAATTAAAAGCGCGTTTCCAAATCTGTTAGAAATTTTCCGATCGCGTTGTTAGTTTTCCATAAAATTGATGAAAAATTTTCGACATACTAACTTGTTGTTTTTTTACGGGACCAGTTTTAAACTTAGACTGACTGAATCCAGGGCTTGTTTGAAAGGTAGGATTAAACAGATTATTTTGAAAATTAGTTTGAGAATTGAAAATTTCGAAAAAATTTACTGGAAAATTTATCGGTGGCGAAATTTTATCTATTATTGTTTTATCTGTTAAAAATTAATTATTTTTTGTATAATGTGTTATTGCAATTTTATTGATTATTTAATTACCTTTCCAACGGTACCATTGTTGCTGCAAAAAAGTGAAAACCGACAGTGATAATTCGATAAACAACTCGCTCAGGTGATATAATTTTTATTAGCCACAAAACTGGGTTTCTTCCAGCGGCTCACAGGATGGTCACGCAGGTCTCCTTTCTGCAATGTTGCTCAAATTATTTTTTTCTGTCTGAGGCCTTACCCTTTGTTGTCTTATTATTGCATAGATAATTTGGAGAAAAAAAACAATTAAACTGGTTGAATATAACTAACTTTAGCAATTGAACAAAAAAAAAATTGGTCGCTATTTTAGTTAGGAATGTTAAAAAAATATTGTAATTTTTTTTTACAAAAAAATAAACGCTTTTAGCAAATTGGCTGGACTAATTTTTTTGTTAATTAGTTAAAGTTTGAATTATATACAACCAGTTTATTATTTCTTTTCTTCTACAATTATCTATGCAATAATAAGACGCCAAAGGTGTGGCCTCGAGAAACAAAAACAAATTTGGCAACATATGCAGGAGAAGACGAGATGACAGATTTTGGAGCCCCCTTTCCGTCAATAGATGTAACCTCATTTTTGTGGGTTGGAGACTGTGCTATTCAAACTAGTTTTTTCACACGATAAACATAGTTTTGTTTATCACTAAATTTTTCCAGAAGATTTTCACTTTTTTGCAGCAACAATGGTACCGTTGGAAAGATAATAAAATAATCAATAAATTGCAATACACTTTATACAAAAATAATTAATTTTAACAGATAAAAATAATAGATAAAATTTCGCCACCATAAATTTCCAGTAAATTTTCTCGAAATTTCAATCTCAAACTATTTTCAAAATAATCTGCTAATCATTACCTTTCAAACAAGCCCTGGTTCAGTCGTCTAAGTTTTTAAAACTGTCCGTAAAAAAACAAAATTAGTATGTCGAAATTTTTCATCAATTTTATGAAAAACTAACAATGCGATCACATGTTATGTGAAATTCATTAGAAAATAAGCAATATTTGCCAAGTTATGAGGGAAAATATAAAAAAAAACTGTAAAAAATGCTAAAAAACATGCTTCTATATTTCCTTCTGTAACTCCAAATTACATCCGAATTTCAAAAAATCAAATACGTATTTCCCTGACTCTTGAAATGCCCTTTTAAATACCGTTTAGAACATTGAAATCTGTTGGAAAATAGAAACGATATCCTGTTTACCATCTGTTCCTTTTAAATAGTGATGGCCATTAACAAAACTTTCAACTAAAACAAAAAACACGTTCGTATGTAGTACGCTGTCCACGGAGTTTAACCAGTATTTTGAGGTAAAATTCTGCATGATAATTAGTTATAGGTCAGCTCATGTGCCCATAAATAATAGGCAGAATAGCGTTTCCGGCAAGCAAAAATGTTGCAGGAAAGTTTACAGGGAAGAAAAAATACCGATTTTAAATGTCCAAAACAATCTGATGGCAATAATCAAGTGTCCCTTTTTAAAAATGTTCAAAAATGGAAGTATGAGACATCTACTTTTTCTTTGTTTAATAATTTTGCCTGTATTATGAAGATCAGGGATGTTATTAAAATGGTTTAAAAAAATCTAACCGCCACATTATGAGTCACGTCAAAATTTCAAGTGAGGCTAATCAGTCCAACAGCGTACGACTTTGGTGAGGCATCGACCATTCGGTATCAACTGGCCGAATCTAAGCTATGATTCCATGTTGCCATTTGTAGGTTATTTACAAAATGGTTTAATTTCTAAAACAATATATCATGTATTAAGTCTTGAGATACAGGAGGGTTTTTCTATCAATTTTGAGTCATAGTGTTCCTGATTTGGTTTCTTTAAGTAGTGCGGCAATATAGAAAGTAGTGTTAAGTATCCCAACTAGATAGATTTCCTTGTATAGAGAACTTATCTCCGTCTCTTGTTCGTCATTTACTTTAATAGTAGTCGTGTCAGCAAGACAATTTGTCTGCACCTTGGTTATATTATGTTAAATCCAGAGGTTGACGGTATGATTGTCATTCTTTAGTTTTGTGTCAATCAAAACGATATCAGTGGCGTCCTGTTTTGTTGTGGAAGGACTTACCTTCTCTATCTTGTTGGATTTATAAACTCCTCCAGGCCAATCTCCGTGTGCCCATTTCCAGAATGGATTGAAACTACCATTCACTGTAGTTTTGTCCAACGTACATTGGTTCGTTGTTTTTTTGGCTCCCGACTTTTTAGTAATAACACCATTAGTTACTTGTTGTATGTTATCTTGCGTTTCCATCAACTCCGTGGAGTTGTACTGTGTCGCAGCGTCAGCTATGTCTGTTATTACACTTGAAATCATTGACAGGACACGTTCGATGCAGTTGGTGTTTCTATGGGTGATTGATTTTACGTCCTTGGATAGTGAGACTACCACCGCTAATTTCTTAGCAGCTCTTTGCTGTGATTTTTCACCTTTTCCAATCGCTGGTGTTACTGTTTCGGTCTGGTTACCCACAGGAATTGCACCACAGTCGTCGGCTGACCTGCTAGTGTTAACCCTCACTATAACACAGGCAAAATTTAACACCAATTAAACTCAAACATTCATTCGTCATTCAGAAGAGTCGCTAGATGTTCAAATACATATCTCATTGAGAGACATGCAAGTTATAAGACTGCATTTCATAATTGATTTTCATCTGAGCGGAAGCTTTTGATTAATTCAATTTTCAAACTACTTGCTAGATCGTATTAATGTTTTTTCTCTTATTTTTGCTCCAAGCATGTAAACAATCAACGCCTGATAAGTGTTAATAGTGTAACGATATTTGCCCGGGTTGTAGCTGGCCAGAGAAAAATAAGGGTCAACGTTTGCGATTTCTAACGAAAGCGAGAGTGATACGGTGATACGGTGATATAGGACTCGGGCGCCACTCACAAAATATTAGTGAGACGATAAGTAAAAATAAACAGGTTTTTATTCGGATAACTATGTACAAATAAATAAATAAATAAATAAATAAATAAATAAATAAATAAATAAATAAATAAATAAATAAATAACTCAGTACTAAATAAATAAATAAATTCGGTATAAATTAAACAAAACACTAATTCTAACGGGTGGGTATATCCAGGTCGCCGATAGCCACTGCAGGATTGGTTACGGTAACAAATAATACAACAACGATCTCTTCAGTCGCCAATAGCCACTGTGAAGAGTTGAGGGAAATCCTCCGGTCGCCAATAGCCACGGCGGAAGCCAGGTAGCGGTTTATCAACGAATACAATAACGATCTCTTCAGTCGCCAATAGCCACTGTGAAGAGTTGAGGAAAATCCTCCGGTCGCCAATTGGAAACTGAAGTCACCGATGGTGGCGCCACTGTCAGTCTGATCAGCTGATTTATAAAAAAGCTGCTATCGTTATTGTCCTATGTGCCGTCATATCTATTGTCAATAGTATTTTGTGTCATCGTTGTTATTTATTTGTGGTTTTATAAGTCTTTTATAGATTTTCCTTGTATTTTTTTTTAAATATAATGCGACTAGGATTGTATGAACTGTTCCGTTTTCTTAGTGCAACGGATAATTCAAGAAATCTCACCAAAGGTAAGGTTATGAAAGTATTGTAAAATAACTTTTAATGTGTACATTATGTTACAGGTGAAGAGTTGTTAGATGCGGGTCATTTGTTTAAAGTGGGGAAACTTCGAAATGAAGATAATTCGGTTATTAAAATTTTTGGACTTTGTTTGCAAACATCAATGTTGAGAGGTATTCCACATGAATTAAATGGAGTTCCTTCAGTGCACTGATAGTGAGGTCAAAGTGAAGAACATGACTTGCAGTTGTAAGGCTGGATCGGAGAACCAGTGTAAACACATTGCTGCGCTTCTTATATATTGCTCTAAGTTATTCAATTATCAGTTTAAAAGCCGAAAGCATCATGGCACTGCAATTAATTCAATAGATTAACACTCAGTTTACGTTTTTGTTTTTTTGCTGCTGTTTTGTGTTTTGTTTTTTGTTTCAGGTATAAACTTTCTGTTTGGAAACGATATCTTCAACGGATTTGAAGTGTTACATGGGCTCAACAAAATGTGGTGTTAAAAAATACAAGCCCATGCCTCTATTAGAAAGCCAGTGTTATAATAATAAACGTAAACGGCATGATTGGGATGGGGAAATGTCAAAAGATGAGTCGGATGCAATTATACAGAAACTACTGACCGTCGCACCGAAATCTGCTTTGGCTTTATTCAGGTGTCTATAAATGTTGCAATCCTTTGTATAATGATAAATTCTGTGTATCGTTTCTAGTGGTAATCGAACATATAAACTAAGTGGAAATAATTCTGTTGAAAAAAGAGCAAATTTCCATTATTATCGAAAATTGTAAAACAAATAATATTTTCCTTGATTTGGGAGAGAATCGATTTTTACACGAATGTTGTTCCACAACATACACTAATCTTTTTTGTTCATCTCTATAGGAAATTGCTATAACGAATGATAAGAATGTGTCGAGTTCAAGGTGCTACTTAATTTGTACCAGAGAAGTGCTTGTATGTTAACAGTTATTGACTTTGTAGATGTTATAGTATTTTTACGTATAAGAATATGGATTGGAGACGCAAGGCTTTACTCTATTTTTGGCCTAAATCATTAAGTAATGTAGTAAGTATAAAACACGGTCTACAATTCGAACCAATTGCTAAGAACGTGTATGAGGAAACATATGGCCAGAGTAAATTAACACTGGACTTATTATATGTCCTCAAGAACCCAGGATAGGATGCCTCTCCTGATGGGGTAATTTTTTCGGATGAAACACCATCAAAAACTACTTGAAATAAAGTGTCCATTTGAAGGTAACTGGGAATTTCAGTTATAGAATATCCGTATCATTACTATCATAAGATAACCAAACATATTTTTAGGTAAAGAAAAATCGATTCACAATGTATTACCAGAATTAAAATACATAAAAATAATTGATGGGCAACCAGTATTAAAAAGAAAGACCAATATTATGGACAGATTCAATTAGGAATGGCAGTGTTAAATGTTGATACATGTGATTTAATTATTTTTTGTAGTTTCAATTCTTCTTATATTATAATTCCAGTACAAAAAGGACATGGATTTTGTGAAAAGTTTATTTAAAAACTATAAAAGACAATTATTTTCAGCATATGTTGCACATAATATGCGAAAATATGAATTAAATTCTTAAACAAGTTGTGGGACCATACAGACATCGTTCTTTTTCGACTACTAAAAGTTGTACAGAAAGAAACTATGATTGCAGGGACCTTATTGTAGCCATTGTGTAAGTATTACTTAATAAATAAAATATCATCAACTGTACATATTGAATATTTGCTATTTATACCAATAAGTGATTAAAATTCTATGGTAGGAATTTTGAAACACATTACTGCCTAAAACTTGTTTTCTGCTAAAACGGGTGATGATAAGTTGGTGACTGCACAGGCAATAAAAAATATTTGTTTCTATTTTATCAATAAGCTTTGCAGCAAGCGTTGGAAGATAAAATTTTAAAAATTTTAATTCTTTGATTCACCCGTTCTATGTGAATACGAGCTTGTGCAATTTTTCTTCGGTGAGAGAACTGGGATTTGTTTCTTAAAGAAGGGTGGTCTTATGATTTTTATTTGTAATGGTATACAAATGTCATCGATAAGGAAACCTTTGTCTACCATAATTTGGTCTCTGCCTGGTGTAAGTTGTTCAATTAAATTACTTTGTTCAAAATATTGCTTTATTTGATGTTCTCCCTCCATACGCACGACTAACAAAAGTTATCAGACCAGGGGGGCTACTCCAATCATAAATTTAACGGTAGTAGTTTGCTTATAACTGGAATATAATTTAAGATTGCAACATAGACATTTTGGTTTTTGAACCTGAATTTCCGTACATTCTAGTATTATCCTACAGTTTTATAAATCTGCAAAACAATTAGGCATATATAAACTGATTTGATCCATTGATAAAAATGGTACACATGGTTTCAAAACATACGCCAATACATTAAAAATTACGAATACAATTTCTCTACAAGTTGTTGGCGATACAATAGGATTGAATATTATCGACAATAAAACGTAGGTGAGATTAGTTTTCATTTTCATGAAAGTCATGACGATTCTGGTTTGAACTCCAATCTTTAGCTTTCTTTCTCGGGGTTTACGTCTGTTCAATTCATTTGAAGTGAGCTCCGCCAACGTTTCCAACAATTTTAGTCTACTTAGTCCAGTAACAGTGCATAATTTTTGGTCTGTGTCAATGGAATCAATGAAATTTTGTTGGAAGTCTCCACTACAAACTTGTACTGCTGCATTATTGAACTGAGCGACTGGTGGTTGAGAAAGCTATACCCAAAGAACATAAAATCCTAGCGACTTCGACTTGCTCATCAGTATTACTATTTTCGACATCCTCTTCATTTGGGTGATGTACGGTTTCCTCACTCGGTTTGGAAGTTTTGTTATCACACTAGAAGTTTATTTTTGAAGTTAGTTTAGATAGTATAAATTTCAGATTAATTATATAACCTTAAGCTGGTTTTATTTGGCTTTCTCACATGTTTTGATTCATTTTTATTAAGTCTTTCCAACGATGTTATTGGAAGATTGCACGTGGGAATAGCAGTTTTTTTTTAAACTGCACGTTTCTTTTCTGAACCTAAAAAGAAACAATGTAGCTAGTTGTATTGGAAACTTTCGTAACAAAACTTACTGAGAAACCAAAAATCATCCCGATTAAAGTGCAAAGAGCACACTTTCATATATTTACTGACAGGCTTCCCCATTTTAAGTGCTAGAACCTACGCTTTGTGTATATCGATCTTTTCAATAGACCCATGTTTTGTTTCTACTGGAACCTTGCATACACTTTTTTTTGGAAACAGGTGAAAACTTAATTCACGGTTTTTCTTACGCCTACTGCCACAACCATAAACAGAACAAAACACATTACAATTTCTTCCTGTTTTAATAGACGTTACCGAATCTATATTGACCGTATTGACTACACCGTTCATGTCTGTCATTCGTACGAGTCATACTCTTTTTCATTATTTCTGTATTTCTCCGCAAGAGGGCTACGGTGCTACTTCAGTTGCTAATAGCCACGGCGGAAGCGGTATAGCGGGTACAACAACGGATTCTTCCGGTCGCCAATAGCCTCAGCGGAAGCGGTATAACGAATACAACAACGGTTTATTCCGGTCGCCAATAGCCACTGCGGAACTCAGGATTTTCCAGGTCGCCAATAGCCACTGCTGGTAATGTAAGGAAAGAGGCCAGGTGGAAAAATGTGCCGGTACGACCAATCGGTGCTATTTATATTTAGTTGGCTTATCACTGCAACCTCCCTACTCCACGGTCTTGCGCAGTTGGGCGGTGGTTCCAGTTGCTCAGAACAGTTCGTTACAATAGTTTTCGCCGGAAAGCCACAATTCTGGTTTTTGATACGGCTTTTTTATTAAATCAACAAAAGAATTGCATTCCATTTTTCTCTAATTTGGAGTAATTAACCATATAAATCAAAAAAATCAACTCAAAGTCGAACTCCAAATTTTAATAATATCGAAATTAAAAATACAAAATAATGTGGTTACGGTCGTTTCGAGTCATCACTCATCATCAAACCAAGAAAACTAGTGAATAATTGGAAAAAGAACAATCGTTAATAAAATTAGGATAACTAAAGCGGCCATCTAGAATATGTTATTAATAGATAGAATATGTTAATAGATAGAATATGTTAATAGATAGAATATATTAATAGATAGAATATGTTATTAATTTACAATACTAAATTCAATTCAGCTTATAAATTCTTTGAATGATTTCGAAGTTCCCTCACATTGTAAGCTCGTCTCTTTTGATGTTACGAATTTGCTTCCTTCTATCCCCCGAAAGATTGCATTGATATTATTTCACAGAAATTGGCTTCATCAGATCTTCCACAAACGGTGTATAATCAAACTATCAATACTCTTCGGCATGTCTTATCACTGAATTTCTTTACATTTAATAACATATTCTATCTTCAAAAAACTGGCTTAGCCATGGGCTCTCCGCTTTCTCCACTGTTAGCGGATATTTTTATGAACGGGCTCGAAGTTCAACAAATTTCCAAACATCATTTATTTTTAAAACATGTGAGATTCTGGAAGAGATATGTCGACGATGTCTTCTGTTTATTCCAGGGTTCAGACTCTGAAATTGAGGAATTTCTCATTTTTCTTAACGATATACACAATAAAATTCAATTTACTGTGGAGGTCGGTGGAAATGAGTTGCCTTTTTCTGGATTTGAAAATCTTAATAGAGAATGATAATAGATTACGGTTTGCAGTTTTCAGGAAACCTACTACGATATCTAGATTAATACCATTCGACTCATTTCATCCCATCAACTATAAACCAGCAGTTTTCAATAGTCTTTTACACCGACTCTTTTCTGTACCAATATTATATGAGGACTTCGAATCAGAGTGGCGAACAATACAATTTCTGGCCTCAACCAACGATTTTCCACATGATTTGATCAAAAATTTGTATAATAAAATTTAATTCGATTATAATCTAGAGATCAGTTACAAATTTAACAAAAATAAAGCCCAGCAAATCGAAAATTTTTGTTCTACCTTACCTTGGTAATATCTCTCAGAAATTGAAAAAGTTGTTGACGCCAACGTATATCGATATTGTATTTAGATCTCCAACTAACTCTCTGAGACAATTGATAATCAATAAAGATACAATTGATCCGTTGGATAATAGTGGCGTTTACAGTCTTAAATGTCCTTGTGGCGCGGTTTATGTAGGAAAGACGAACAGAAGTTTCAAAGTGAGAAAGAAGGAACATATCAGATGCATAACAAATTTGACACCGGACAGATCAACTTTTGCAGATCATGTAATAAATTGTAATCACGGCTTTACAGAATTTGAGGTTTTTATTCAGTTCTTACAATAGGATCGATGTTGATAATTTCGAACGTTTTTATATCCATATGTATAATAGTTCGAGTAATTTTAATTTGATCAATGATATTAAAAACTTCCAGTTTTGCTTATTTGATAAAATTGAACATCTATCTCTCTAAATTGTTGATTTCTCTTTCTTTCTTGATCGCTAAATTTACCAGTTTCTAAAAAATTTCCATTGTGTTAAAATCAGTCATGGAAGAACCACTTGATATTTTAATGTTTGACTATACTTTTGATTTTATTCATTTAATTGTATTTTACAATATGTGAGAATGTTTTTTAATTGATGGTGTAGTTTCTTTTTAAATTTGATTTTGTTTAAAATTGAAAATTTGATTTAAGTTTTGATGGTGTGAGGGTAAGATGGCCGCTTTAGTTATCTTAATTTTATTAACGATTGTTCTTTTTCCAATTATTCACCAGTTTTTTTGGTATGATGATGAGTGATGACTCGAAACGGCCGTAACCACATTATTTCGAATTTTTAATTTCGATATTAATAAAAATTTGGAGTTCAACTTTGAGTTGATGTTTTGATTTATTTATTTAACATGTTTCAGATTGACCGATTTGTGTTTGATATGCACGGTTTTTTTCTATGATTTGTTGTCATTTTTAAGTAGTTTTATAATACTTTTCTTGGTCCCTATTGGTGAAAGGCTTAAGTAATCAATTTCCACAATTTTCTCTTAATGTCAGTTTCTTGCGATGCAAGAAAAGATGATAAACTTCCCAACTAAACTCCCTGAGTTTCTGACGAGTTTCAATAAACCTATATGGTCTGAGGTCCCGATGGAACACAACAGCTTTTCTTTTAGCTAATCCTGGCCGTTTCTGGTTAGTCGCTTCAAACGGTTCAGTTGTTGACAGTAGAGATTCGAATTTAGTTTTTGGAAATATGGAAGCAACTCATAATAAATGGTTCCTTTCCAGTCCCTTCCGAATGCACAGCAGAATCTCAGGCCGTTAGTTCTGATTTGGCCACTGTTTGAGCTGCTTCACCGCGCCTTAACCACACAATATGGTTTTAAGAGAGAGGGGAGATCAGATCCTAGGATTTTAGGCCATTTACAAACCCAGAAATTTCCTATATTTTCCACATAATTTTCTAAAATTGTAAATGGCCTCAAATCGCAGGCTGGCTGATCTTCCCCCTTAATTGGTATGTCACTCAAACATCGAGCTTCTTGTTTAAATCCAAGTTTGTGCAAATGGTGTAAAACTGTTTTATGGCCGATCCTTTGCTCGTGGGCGATGCTACAACTAGTAATATGTTGGCATAAATATAAAATTATTTGATCGATACTTTACGCGATATCGATCACTACAGTCATCGACTTAAAATATATGGACATATGTTTCTCCAATCTAATATATGGAACACAATGATGTAGAAAACAGACTACTGTCTGTTCCATGCATATTCCCGTGCATCACACCAATGTGATTTTCCTTGAAATTCCTTCTCAATTCAATAACCAAGGTTCAGCTAACAGAGTTAATGAAAATAATAAACATTCAAAGAAAGGAATATTTTACTCAACTAATGAGAATGGAAATTTTCAAAACAAGGGTCAGGGTACCACCTCATTTGTTTTTCTTTCATTTAGACAAATCGAGCATACATACTATGACATTAGCCTCTTTTTATTGGTCCAGGAACATTTTCTACACCGCTTTCTTTCCACTGCATTTTTGGAAAATGCAGCTGTTCTGGTCTGGTCAAATATACCCTATACAAGGAGAAATCAACCGTTTTTGTAACAGCAAAATTTCACTAAATTCAGTAAAGCGACTCTAAATTAAATTTCTCCTAATTTATAGCTATAGTTTCAACTGTTGTAGACTACTACATCAGTATGAGAATGGAAATCGATTGCTTGGCGTTTTTGGAAACTTTGGAACTTTCCCATGTGTTTAGATGCATTGGGTACGTTGATGTATAGTCGGCCCCCGTTTAACTATTTGCAGCCATCTATTGGTGGGAAATTTGAATTTTGACGGATGTTGCCCCCTATTTGACATTTTGAAAATTGGTGGGTAATTTGAATTTTGACAGTTGTATTATTTAAATGTAGCGCGGAACCTATTTGACATTTGAAAATTTTGACATGTTGGAGGGAATTTGAAAAAATGACAGCAATTTTGACAGATGTATCACTTAGACATGTAAATGTAGCTCTCTCTACTATTCTCTTTATAACCCCCCATCTCACAAGTGGGAAATTTGAAAATGAGGCGGGAATTTGGAAAATGACAGGAATTTAGCGTCGTTGACACACACACTGTTCACAACCAAAATTTGATGACAAACAAGTTTGCCAAACGCAATTTTTTTACCGGGCAATTTGAAATGTTATCTTTGTGTCAAATCTAGGCTGGGCTAGGCTAGGCTAGGCTAGGTTTTTAAATTTAATCTATGGTTTTTTTTATTTAAAAAGAAAAAATTATAATTATAAGGCTTTATTGGAAAAAATAAAGTTTACAATAATAATAAAAAAAATTTCATGTATAATATCATAAGTGGTACAATTTTGCCTACAAAATTGTACCATGAATGATATTCGTGATGACTATTTAGCGAATAATCAACCTTAACGTTAATTTCAATACTGTTAACAAAAAAACATTACACACAAATAACTTAAACAAATCTCATTTACTTACAAAATTGTTTTTGTAAAACTTCCGTTGAATAATTATTATTAATAATATGAAACGTACAGTTTATGTATACTACTTTGTTTTCATTGTCTTGCAAATGAGTACTTTCAGAAGAGACAGTAACTATATGTGTAGTACCGGCGGCAGTGCTCCTCATATTACCAATTAAATGTGAATGATGATCTGAATCTAATTGTAAATATGGTTTTATTGATTTGAATGGCCAGTAATTTTAATTACTTCTTGTTCATTCACTCCATTTTAGGCTAGAGCAGTAAGATCGGTGGGAATGGTTTGTTATTTTTACTTTTTTTATGTCTAAACCAACCTTCTCTGCAAAAACATTTGTCCATTTTGCAAGAGAATATTCCCAAAGGCATGTTTTTGAACCACACACCATTTCTCTAGTTGGGATTAACGGTGAGAAAAAGTCTGTCAGTTTTTATTTTAGATGATCGTTTTTCAAGAAGCTTATTCAACTGGACAGAAACTAGAATTTTCAGAATTTGATATCAACCATTTATTGTCAGTACAGTTATGTGCTCCACCTTGCCGAGTTTTCGAAAAAATAGGATTATACTCTATTCTTCCAGTCAAATTTCCTGCATTGTCAATTTCTTTCTTGAAGTATGATATTTCACAGTATGCTGCTTCGTTTCCCCTCCAAACCAGTTCCAGTGTACATATATGGAAAACCTTGTAAAAATAAAGTAGGCATGTAAATGGAATTTTTCAAGGAATGGCGCAGCAATTGTACCTTTCTTTGTAGTCCGTCTGGATTTTCCTCATCCCAGGCAGAAGTTATAGCTTGAATTTCTTCTATTTTCAAGGCTTTGGAGCTTCGTTTTCTTTTATCTGGATCAAGCTGTAGAAGTTTTCTTTTCGCATCTCGTGCGTTTCTTGCTTTTTGGAATTGGATGTCAGTCAATGGATCAAACGCTATGTTGAATTCGTTAAAATATTTCTGTTGTACTAATTTGGCTGTGATATTCCATATCGATTTTACGCAACTTTCTATGTAATCTTCTCTATTCTTTCTTTTCATATTAAAAGCCCAGTCTTCAAGAATAGCACTAATTTCACTGATCTGGGTTATTGGAAGCAGTTCGTATTTTTCTTTGATTACAAAATTCCGTAAATTGATTCCACACTGAGAAACGTGTGTATATTGTGTTACGAGGTTTAACAATTTTTATATTTTCTCTTATTTCTGTTAACGATTTTTCACCGAAGCGTGTATTCTGACAATTAGACATTTTTAAAGTAACGTTTAAATTTTTGTTTGACGACAGTAAAAATGTTTGTTTTTTCCTTAGAAACTGTTATTATGGCAAAAAAATTGTCGCTGAAATAAAGGGTAGGTTGTTCATTTGAGTGCTTTGATTGGTTAATCGGGGTCGAAAAAATGTTATAAACAAAGAATTCTTGATTGAAAATTTTCGTTTATTGTTGACTGACGGCACGCTATTGGTCGAAATATCTATGAGTGAAATAGTCATTATATTGTGATATAATCTGAGAAATCGTTATTTCTTAAATTATATTCTTTACGATTCCAGTTGAATGATAGTATTAAAACAGTTTATCATGTACAATAATACAATATGCTCTAGTTTTATCAGGAAAATTATTATTACTTTCAAATTCTAGTTTAACATCAACAGTCGATGATAGGATGGCTTCGTTTTGTTTCGAACAATCAATGAAAAAAAACGATTGATTTATAAAATCTGCATAAGTTGTAAATGGGGCTGATGAGTGATTATTATGAAAATGTCTATGAAAATCAATGAATGCTTGATAAGCTTCAGTATATTCATTTTTCCGAAAATCAAAATTTTGATTTTCATATGGATAACATTGTGAATTCACCCATACACGAAGATTTGTCAAATCAACGTGTTCGAATTTACCAATATACTTATTTGGATTGTCTTTGCGATCAGTTTGAAAGGCAATAATTAAATTTCGTGGTCGTTCTAAACTGGTAGTTGTTTTAACACTCCATATATCTTTCTTAGATTGTCTTAACGAGGGTAATTCTAGTAATTCCCAATTTCTAAATCCAATTTGAATAGGAATATTTTTATTCATTTGATCTAAAAGGTATAATTTTGATTGATCACTTGGATATACATGTTTCACTTTTAAACATAAATCTTCAATCTTGATTACAGCTTTACTTGTATCAGTACTTTGATAACAATTATCATCAGTACGACTACGTACTACACGTATCTTATTTTTACCATTGATGATTGTTTTGTAATCGGGAAAACAACTAAATAAAAATGATAATGGAATTCGTAGATTCACAGATGTTTTATCAGATGAGAGAGTTACAATTGTATTATTATTATTATTATTATTATTATTATTATTATTATTATAATGGGACAATCCAGCAATTTCTAGAGCTCTATGCTCATTGTAATATAATAAGATGGTTATCGTTGTTCCGACATCTCGTACTTTTTCAATTTCCCTCCCATTCAATTCATATGAAATAGAGTCGAAAAGATATGCACCAAAATTATTTGTTAAACTGCATTCTTGACCATTTTGCTCAATTTTACAATTTAAATATAAAAATGATTCACAAAAAGAGATAAATTTATCCTGTTGCTTAATACTTATTTCTATTTTGTCATTATTTTGAAATGACGAAATTGTTGGATGATATGTGTGGTATTTTTCTTTTTCAATACTGTCGTCGAAACGTAGCTTTTTGTATATTTGTAGTTTTTCGGACATTATAACCAAGAGCTTTCAATATTTGAATACTTGCTTGTGTTAATGACGTTGCCGACTGATGATGACTGATGGGTAATGATTGAATATCCGGTGTTATATTATAAATTTCCTCAGCACTACCACTATGAAGAACTAACTCCATTATTTTTTAATTCTAATCAGACCACAATTTTTTCCCCGTGAAAGTTAATCAAATTACCGTTTTGATCTAACACTTTGACGATTAAATTGTCAATAAAGCGTTTATTCAAAACTGGTAAATATATATGATTTTTTGGTTCGATATTTATTGCATAACCTGGATCTACAGCAGGTGCAAATTCATAAATTGTATGTGATGGTCGACTATTGTGGAATGATCCTGTTGTAATGTTGCATTCAATACGAACAGATAGAGCTTTGATAATTTCCACAGGTTGATCGCATGAATGTAGTTGATTTGGTGGTAGAATTCGATTAGAGAATCCTAATAATTTCCCAATACCATTGTCTTTTGTGAAATTAATTTCATCTTAACTTTTCAATTCACACTTTAGTGTATTATTGTTTGGTTTCTATGATAGAAATTCAAATTTGTCAACTTCATTAGGTGGACCGAGCTTCTGTTGTAGATAATCTTCAATATGTGTTTTTCTCGTATACACCGGTAGAAATGGTTATTTATTTTTCTATACCATTATCTTTATAGTAAAATTAATTCTGTCCTTCTTCAATATTTGGTATTCTATTGTATGTATGAAAAACCAATTAGAGCCAGTGAATAACTACAGTTTAATTTCAAATTGGTTGGAGGATAAAAGTCTGCTGATAAAACACTGTTACGATCTTTCAGCGTGAATGTTAAAGACGTGGACTGACTTAACGTTCAAGCACCTTTATTATATAAAAATTTTAAACAAAAATATCCACAATTATATGTATTAGATTTTTGCAGATTTTCATTATTAAATAAAATATCTTTACATTTCCAATAATTAATTAATTTAAGATTTCCATAACTATCAAAGTACAACACTTTGTTATTTCTCTTTATATACGCTACCCAATGTGTACCACTACCTTCTCGAGAATCTAAATTTATGATAGCTGTTTCATATTTTCTAATTTTTAAAGGTAAATCGTCTCTCATGAAAACACCTCGAAAATATGGAATTTCAAGTTGCTTAGCGTATATTCGTAATTGATGATCAGTTAAGGGATGAGAAGGTAGTTTCAATGGAAGTCTTTTGTTAAAAAGAATCCCAATCCTTTTTTATGTTTTTTCAAATACAATCCATTTACACTTTTACCCGAAGCAATAGCTTCCATTGATTGATTGTGTCGTTGTGTCTCCTACAATTGTTTTCTAGCAGCTTTAGCATCATTGACAGCTTTCACTATACCCGCTAAAGCTCCCAAAGCTGATAAGCCAGCAAATACTAAAGCTAAATAATCTCCAGATTTTTTCGGGATAGGAATTTTTCTTGGTAAACGAACCCGTTTACAACCACCAACATTTTTGACGGCAACACGAGCTGCTTTAATAATTTTTTCAAATCTGTCGGAATCACTAACGACATCTTTTAATGGATCAATGATGCTCTTTTTGAATGCAACTTGTTTTTTTTGCTTCTGCCCTTTATTCTTTATACATGTATGACCCATTCCTAGTTTTCGTTTAACTTTCATTGTATTTGTTACCAAATAGGCAGCTGCTTTTTCTCCAAACGAAGTATCACGTGATCGAACTCTTTCACAAGCTTTATTCTCTAGAACATTGTCAGCTTTATGTCGATCTTCTAGATGAGTACTTTGTGAATATACAATTTCGTGTTCTTTACATGCACGATCTAATCCATTAATTCCTATATCACCTCTTTGTAATCGTTTTTCTAGCTTTGTACCAGGATCACAATATTGATAGCCCAGAATATGTAGTTCAACTGATAATTTGTTAATAAAAGAATTAAGAAGACCGTCACCTTTGAACGTCAACATCTTACTGAAAACTAAAGACAATTCTTCCACTATAAATCAAATTTCACTCGGGCACTCTTTTTTGTAATTCATTATGAGCGTTAACGTTGTTAAGCAGAAACTGTCCTTAAAAGTTAAGAATCATGATAATCATTTATTGTCAAATAATAATAATTGTCGACATAGTCCATTATTACCGAACATAATGAGAACGATCATTTGTGGAGCAAGTGGATCTGGTAAAACTAATGTGATTATTAGTCTTCTGTTAGAAACAAAATGGATACGTTACGAAAATGTCTATATTTTTTCAAAATCTCTTCTTCAACCAAAATATGAATTTTTAAAAAATATACTTGGTAAAGTGAAAGGACTAGGATATTTCACATTTACAAATAATGATGAAATAATTCCAACTAGTGATGCAAGAAATAATTCAGTTTCTATATTTGATGATGTCGGAAGTGAATAAAATAAAATTAGAGAATATTTTAGTATGGGATGACATAAGAATATCGATTGTTTTTATTTGTGTCAAACTTACACACGAATTCCAAAACAATTGATACGTGACAATGCAAATGTGATTGTGGTTTTTAAGCAAGATGAACATAACCTAAAAATGATTTACAATGAAAATGTCGGAAGCGATATGACTTTTCAGATGTTCAAAAATATATGTAGGGAATGTTGGAAGGAACAATATGGATTCTTAGTAATAATGAAAGATGAAACAAATGGACGATACCGTAAAGGTTTCGATTGTTTTATTACGATACCAACAACATATAAATAAATCATCCATTACAAAAATATTCGTTATGAGAAGACAACGAATGAAATAATCATAGGAAATACACTTCTACAAATTGAAAATAATGGTAATTTAAAAGTATTAGATCAAGAATTTGAAGGTACATAAATATAGTATGCTTTGGTTTTTCTAAAGGACATATCAACTGATCAGTTTACAACTGAAGATCGTGAAGCATATAAGAAAATTATCAATATAACAAATTAATACAGTACAAAATATGAAAAATCACGTAAAATACAAGCAGATAGATCAACAATATACATGAATATAGTTAAAATATTATTGGATTCAACAACAAGTATGCGTGGTCAATATTTACAATTTAATCGTAAACTAATTGAATATATCTATTGGGATGATCCAAATGAATTAGCTTCTCGCTTAGCATTGTTGTAAGCATCACGTAGTGCAGGAAACAATTTCCATCATAACGAACTTATTGCTATTGAAGAAGAATTACGTGAAGCAGGTGTAATTTATTAGACAATATGTAATTTTATAGACAAATTGTCATGGTTTAAAATGGGAGGATAATTTTGTTGATTCAATGGAATTTGGTAGAATTATTAATCGAGTGACCTTGAGATATAATATTCTCGTAAAAAGGATTGGAAAAGAAACAATTTCTTGAAGACTTTCTTTATAAAACATCAACAATTAATGAATTACCTAAACAACCACGCCTTCATAAATCTGAACCTGCTTGTAAGTTTCATTCAATTTCACATTATATGTGCGCTCTAACCAATGTTATTGCATTGTATCAAAATTTTGAATAAAAAAAAACAATAAATTTTGTTGGTTTCATTTCAATTCTATTTAGTTCTATTTAGTATTTAGTATCATTATGAGTATCGACAAATTTAGACGTGCCTGGAAGAAAAAAATTGAAGTTAGTGAAAATCCCGTTTGGTATAATTTATATAGTCATACAAGTCATGGGAATCTTGACTTAAAACATCATCGAATTTGTAATTTACATGATGGTATAGATATGAATGATTGCTGCACTAAAGGTTATGTTGATAAAAATAAACAAGAAATTAAAAAAACATATTAATTCTACATTGATGCAGAATATTGAGAAACTAAATCAAACAATAGAGGAAAATCAAATCAAACTTGACGACCTAAATAAACTATATTTAACAAATATAGGCACTGCTAAAAATCAAATGCAAGCTAATTTTCCAAAATATCAACAATTTGAAGAACTATTATCGAAAAACTCATCAAAAATTCAATTATTAACTAAAAGAATTAGGAAACTTGAAAAATCATACACAACTTCAAAGCATATTACACCAACTTCAACAACAACAATAACAACAACAACAACAACATAAACAATGCCTAAAGGACAAGTTGCGATGAATTGTTTAAGCCGACTCGTAAAAATTTTTCACGTCGTCATACAATTATTAAAGGACTTGATGATTTGTGGCAAGCTGATTTAGCTGAATTTGGTCAATATGCAAAATATAATAATGGACATAAATTTATTTTAGTAGTAATTGATTGTTTTTTCAAATTTCTTTGCACATAACCGTTAAAATCAAAAATGCTAAAGATGTAACATCAGCAATCCAAGCTATATTGACAAGTAAACAGAAACGCTATCCAAAGAATCTTCAGACCGATCAAGGAAAAGAATTCTTCAACAAAGAATTTCAATCTTTGAACCAAATTTGAATATAAATCATTATAATACATATAGTGTGAAAAAAGCTTCAATTGCTGAACGTGTAATTAGAATTTTAAAGAATAAATTGTATAAATTGTTTACAATAAATTCTTCATATAATTGGATTACAATTCCCGATAACGTCACAAAAAATTATAATAATACAATCCATCGAACAATTAAAACGAAACCTGTCAATGTGAACAAAGATAATGAAGAGGAAATTCTTCAAAACATCTTATAATCATTTGAAAAAATTTAGTGGTGGAAAATTCAAGATAAATAATCTTGTACGTATTAGTAAGATGAAGCATTTATTTGATAAGGGTTACACACGTAATTAGACAACAGATTTAATTAAAATTATAAAAATTATTAACACCAATCCAGTAACATATTTGTTAGAAGATTTACATAGTCAATCAGTCAGTGGATGTTTTTATGAAGAAGAATTACAAAAAACCTATTACCCTAGTATCTATTTAATTGAAAATGTGCTCGACCGTAAAGAAAATAAATTACATGTAAAGTGGTTGAGATTTGAAAATACTCATAATAGTTGGATTAATATTACAGATATTGCTTGAAAGTAATCTAGAGATTAAATTAATTCGTGTATAATTATAATATATGGTGGGGGGTTAACATAAAATAGGTGATTTTTCAAAATTAGATTCATTCTTTTTGTGAGTGCATGTGAGAAATGTATGAATTGAAATATTACATTGTAGAAGCTAAATTGTTACTTTTAGATAATAAAGTACAGTGGATTCCGCTTAATTGGGACACATCCGGACTTGCATATTCAGGTCCAAAAAAGCGGCTGCCCTATTTAAGCGAATCCCGTATTAACTTAAAAAAATTCATTATTAAAACTGCATTTATTTATTTATAATTATATTTATTCATCAAATACAAAACATAAACAAATTATTATTCAACAAAAAAAAAACCATTTTCTCCAAAAATTTTTTATCATAACACGAGATAAAAACAAAATTTTAAATTTTTCAACAAAAAGACATAATATGTTTTTTTCAAAAACGATGCTAACGCACTTTAAAGAGTCAACAATAATTAATTTTAAAATAAAATAATGAATTTTAATTTTATAGTTTATGCAGTTTATTTTTGCAAAAATGTATCAAGAGTAATCTGTCTTTTGTTTTTATGAATGTTTCGTTCTACAAAATCCGCGGATACATTCAATGCGAATGTAGGACTACCTTCATTGCCTTCCTGCATAAAATAACGCTGTAACTCAACTATAGACTCTTTTGCTTCCTTGGTAGTCACTAGCACAGGCGGTTCATCATCATCTTCTTCAGCAGCATCACTGCATTCTTCAAATTTTGTGCGTTTCCATCTCATTGCTTCTACAATTACATCCTCGCAGTCTTCATTTTTTATCGTAACATTGTAAATTATCGTCTATTGCAGAAAATTCTTCGTTATTTACGACATGAACTTGTAATATGTCGTCATTCGTCAGCTAGAATTTCAGAAACATTTGAAGACTTCAAACCACAAGCCGAAAAACAATTCTGTATGGTGCTGATTTTTATAGCTCGCCAACTGTCAGAGACAAAACTGTATTGCTTGCAATAGAGAAACTTTCGTACTAATCTCTCTAGCCGTTGAAGAACTTATTAATAGGTTGTCATCAATGGATTCTATTATGAAATTAACCAGGGGACCTCAAAACGTAAAGATCTGGTGAGATCTCGAAATCGAAATTTTGGTCCGAAACTGATAACCTCCCTACTCTCTGGTCGGGAAAGTTAAAAATTAGAGTTCTCTTAGATAGTGGTAGCCAATCTAACCTAATATCTTATCAATTCATTAAACGCTTAGGTTTGAGCATTGGTCAAACTGATTTGTCGATTTATGGTATTGGTCCGACGACCATGCGAATTAATGGTTATTCTCGGTTAACTTTCGTATCACAGTTTGATGATCAACATAAATATTCGATTGACGTGTTTGTGATTGATAAAATTATCAACAGACTTCCCTCTGCATTCGTTGATACTACCGACTTAGACAACTCGATGATTTACCACTGGCAAATGATTCATATCATGTTCCAGGGGAGGTAGACGACATTATCGGTGCCTCACTGCAGGGTCACATTTTACAGCACAATAAACTTATCGATCACCCAGAGATGCCGATATACGTACGCTTTATACGTACGCTCTTAACCGCGTGATAGAGGACCGCGCGATAGAGCGCACTCTAGAGCCGCACGAAAAAAGACGCGCCAACCCGCACGAAAAAAACATGCGTGTAGATGAGATCAAACGCGCCATTCCAAACGACAGTCCTGAGCGCGCGAAAGAGCGTACGTGTAAAGAACAAAACTGTCCTTTTTCGCTCGCGACTGGCTTGGAGCGTGGTATTTTAGAAAGAATGGCACTCCAAAGAAACTTTTTTGGAGCGCAGGCGTCATTTAAAAAAAATGTGAATTTATGAAATTGTGAAAAATAGAAAATTAAATAAAAATAAAAATAACAAATCTTTCCCATTTAAGATTTTTACAGAATTTATTTTTGAAAATTAGTATATTTGTATGGGATATTTCGTCGGCATTTGTCTGTCTAGATAGAGGGTTTTTAAAAATAAAATTACATAGTCTAGGTAAAGTGATGGCCGATGTTCACATCTGGTAAACACTCACAGATCATAAATTCTTTTGCCGTTGTTCAAGTTTTCAATGTACCTAGAGTATGACCACCCCAACTACCTGGAGTAAAACGTGACGATCGATGTCCACATCTGGCAAACACTTGCAGATCGAAAATTCTTTTGCAGTTCTTCAATTACTCTATGTACCTGGAGTATGACTAGCCCTCTGACCATCCCAGCTATCAGGGCAAACACGTGCAAATTTAATTACTGTTGGTAGGGATCAGTTGTTATAGCAGTTTAGTTCGTGAATTAGACTGCAAGTGTTCAGTTCGATTCTACTTCACACAGTGACAATGGCCGATGGACGTTGTTGGTCTAAGGAACTTGAGACAGAGTTTGTTTCTTTATTTAAAAGTTTTTCTTGCTCGTGGAAAATAAAGTCAAAAGGATATTGCAACCGAAATTTAAAGAACCAGGCGTACGATAGACTTGTGGAGCTGTGTAGCCCAGCCATCCCAGGTATAAATCGAGACGGCGTCGTAAAGAAGATCCAGAGCTTACGGGGTGCGTTCCGAAAGGAACTAAAGAAGAGAAACGAGTCTCGGCGAACAGGAGCAAGCCAGGAGGACGTTTATGAGCCCAAGGAGCACCACTACAGGAGACTCAAGAGATTCTAGAATCTGAGACGGAATTGGAAGAGAAAACAGCCGAACAGGTAATTTAAATACAATTTATACATTTTTCATCAGTTGTTTATTTATTTGTACCACTCTATAAACCATGAAAAACTTCTTTCTTTATGTTTCACGCTCTTCCTTGCGTTAACATTTGTTGCTGCCAACTGACACTCCTGTCTTGCGAATTAAAATATGTTTTATAGGCGTCCCTATTTTCTTTGGCTTCCGCAGACGAATTCCTCTGTAATCCATTTTGTAAATGAACTAATTCTACTCCACCAGACCGCCATTCACCATTGCGAGAGTCATCTCGTTCTACGGTTGTCGCAGTAAGATAAGCTGCTGATTGTCTGCGTAAAAAGTTATGCAAAACGCATACAGCCAAAACAACGTCGCATATACTTTTGTGTTTCAATGTAATGGCTCCCTGTAAAATTCTAAATCGCGCTGCAATAATCCCGAACGCATTCTCTACAACGTTGCGGGCCCGACATAGCCGATAATTGAAAATCCTCTCTTCTTCATCCAAATCGCGTTGTGAATACGGTTTTAGAATGTGTTCATTTAGTGCAAATGCTTCATCGGCAACAAATACAAAATTTAAATTTTGACGTGTTTCCGAGTTTTTCGGAAAATTTAACGGCTTCTTTCTCATTTTCTCTCACAACACAGAATATTCAAAAACACCTCCATCAGATAGTCTACCATTTCTCCCAATATCTACGTAAATGAATTCATAATTGGCATCCACCAACGCAAGGAGAACAATGCTATAGAAATTCTTGTAATTGTAAAACTTAGGGCCTGAATTCGCTGGCGGTATAATTCCAATGTGCTTTCCATCTAATGCTCCTCCACAATTAATGAATTTCCATCGATTTTCAAATACTTCAGCAATTTCCAACCATTCTTTGGTTGTAGACGGGAACTAGAAATGTACATATCTTTGTTAGGATTATTTTAATTGCAGTGTCGTAATTTGAAAATATTTTTTAATTTCAGCACGATGCAATAGAATCAGCGGCAACAACTAGCCGATCCATTCCAACTGCTAGTAATAAAAGAAAAGAAGCAGTGGACGCACAGACAAAGTATTTAGAATCGAGTGCTGCAGCGCTGAGTGCTTTCCAAACGCGGCGCGAAATTGGAGAGTATGAAGCACTCGGCATTAGTGTCGCCAAAAAATTGCAGCGAATGGACTCCACCCAGGCGTTGCACGCGGAAAAAATAATAAACAATTGTCTTTACCGCAGTTTATTAAACACGCTGACTGAGCAAACCAGGTTTACTGACGACAGTGATGATTAGTTTTTAGTTTGTAGTTTTAAGTTTTTTTTTTTACCTTAGTTCCACTATTGTTTCAATTTTTTATCTTTATTTTTGTTCATCTTTTTATTTATATTTAATTTATTTCACGTTCTCAATATACATTAGCAGCATGAAAAAAAATACCTTGTTTGCTTTGCGAACTTACCTTCATGTGATCTTTTTTCAAAACTTGAAATATAATGCGACAAGTTTCCGGAATTATGAGTCTTAGTGCAAATGATGAAATTCCGGTTGTATATTTCAAGTCCTCATATGTGGCACCAGTGGCCAAAAATCTCAATGTAGCGATTAGTTTCTCTTCTGGACTGATAGCTTTTCTCATAACCGTGTCGTTTTTTCGCAATCGATCTTTCACCATATTTAATAAAATATCAAAAGAAGGGCTATCCATTCGCAAGTAATTTTTGAAATCCTCTGGATAGGTCTCTCGTAATTCTTTCACCAACGGTAAATGTCCAAATCGACTCCTATGAAAGTGTATATTTAATTAATTGCCCAATTAAAATATCCAATTATTTTGTTGTCTCACTTACCTATATTTTTTTACCCACGTTTTTCGTCTTCTTTCCATTTGATTTTTTAATATCATTCCATAACCAATTAAACTTAAAACAATAATTTCTTCTTCTCGATCCATTCTAAACTAACTTTTCGTTCAACAACACAAAGAAAAGTATACAAACGACAAGGAGCGTGTAAAAAACTTTCAACATTCGAAAATTCCAAACGCCAAGCCAGTCGCGCGTGAAAAAGGACGGTTTTGCCGTTTACAAGTACGCTCTTTCGGGCGATCAGGACTGTCGCTAGGAATGGAGCGTCTGATCTCATCTACACGCATGTTTTTTTCGTGCGGGTTGGCGCGTCCCTTTTCGCGCGGTTCTGGAGCTCGCTCTATTGCGCGGTCCTCGATCACGCGGTTAAGAGCGTGCGTGTAAACGAACACTTTTTTGGAACGTGCAATCCTAGAGCGTCCTAAATACTGCGTGAAAGAACGCACACCTTCAGTGCATCTACACGGACAATCTTGCGTGCGCGATTGAACGAGAGCGTCCTAAATCGCGCGGTTAAGAGCGTCCGTGTAAAGCCGCCTATAGCAATTGTGACCTCTTTAGGTTACGTAATCATGGGCCAAACCCCAACATTAGAATCTCCTGTACCACGAACAGAGTCATGCCGCTCCTTCGTAACTTCAACTTTAGAGAACACGCTGAAACAATTCTGGGAGCTCGAAGAAATTTCCTCTCCTTACGTAATCAATCAGGATGACATCAACTGTGAACAATTTTTTTTGGATTCGTTTAAAAGAGAATCTAACAGTCGTTATACTGTCTCATTACCTTTTAAAACTGATCCAATCAACCTTGGAAACTCCTATGATATCGCTCGTAGCAGATTTCTTTCACTAGAGAGAAAATTTCAAAATGATATCGATTTTCGTTTATCTTATAACGAAGTCATGAAAGATTATCTGCATCAAAACCATATTTCCTTTGTGTCGGATACCCATTTGTTTGATGTTAGATATTACGTACCACATCACGCTATATTTAAGGAGAGCAATTCTACACCCATTCGAATAGTATTTGATGCCTCGGCCAAAACTGATGATTCCTTATCGTTAAATGATCTGTTATATGCTGGTCCAAAATTGCAAAAGGACCTCTTTTTGCTTCTATTAGATTTTAGATTGTTTCCAATTGCTTTAACGGCTGACATCAAACAAATGTTTCGCCAAATTAACATAACTCAGGAACATAGAAAATATCAGCGTTTGTTATGGCGATTCAGTCCAGAACAGCCTTTAGGTATTTATGAAATTAATACTGTATGTTTTTCAGTTAAATCGTCACCTTATCTCGCATTACGTACTGTCCATCAATTCACCAGTGACGAGAGTGCTCGTTTTCCCGGCAGCTGTCGTTGTAAGGGATTACTTTTATATTGATGATTTCGTATATTCCGTCAAAAACGAATCTTTAACTGGAGACCTTTATGAGGAAATCGTCCAGCTATTTAGAGCAGGACAATTTGAAATCGTTAAATGGACTAGTAACTCTTCCAAAATTCTGAATAAAATTCCCGAATCTTTAAAATTCACTGAACAATTAGTTTTTGATCAAAATTTTAAGGTTTTGGGCTTGGTTTGGTCTTCTTTAGGTGATTATTTTGCATTTGGAATAGCTGATTTCAGCTCTAGACCGACCAAAAGGAATATCCTTTCTACTGTAGCCCAAATATTTGATCTGTTAGGTCTATTAGCCTCTATTACCATGTATCTTAAATTACCTATTAAGGATTATTGGATTTCAAACTTGAACCGGGACGAGAATCCGCCTCGTTGTCTTGAAAAACGTTCTATTATGAGGTTAAAATCTTGAAGGATGTTAGTATACCTAGATATTTATCAGTATCTTCTAATAGTTCAATTTCGTTAGTTGGTTTCGCAGATAGTAGGGAGAAAGTATATGCTGCAGTTGTCTATATCAGAACAGAACTTGATGGTATGACACAAAGCTCTTTAGTATGTTCCAAATCTAAAGTGGCTCCCATTAAAACCCAATCGATACGAAGATTGGAACTGTGCTCTGCATTATTACTAGCTAAATTATTAAATATTGTAAGCAAATCATATGGTTGTCGAGTTAAAATAAATAAAATTTTCACGTTGTCTGATTCGATGATAGTACTCGATTGGTTACATTCATCATCACACCGTTGGCATACATTCGTTTCCAACAGAGTGGCTAAAATTCAGGAATTTCTTCCCACCGGTAATTGGTATCATATAAATAGCAACCTTAACATGGCGGATAATGCTTCTTGTGGTTTAACTCTTATGCAGTTTGCTGCTGAACAATCAGAGTGGTTCTCTGGCCCATGGCTCTTATCTAACGAGTAGGATTGGTCGATTAAGGTTTGTGTATTGAGTAATCAATATTCTATTGAACAGAAATCCATAGCTTGTCCTATCGTCGAACCCGAAATTTAATCATTATATCATCGCTCGATTTTCTTCGTGGAATCGCTTAATCAATACGTTTGTGTACGTATTAAGATTTGCCAAATTATTGTCAACCAAATCAACAATCACTCTTTCGGATACTGTAGAAGCGGAAGAAGCCTTAATCAGATTAGTACAGTCCGTTTATTTTGAATCTATATTGAAGGCACTAAAGAAAGGGCAGGACTGTCCTACAAGTATTTAAAAATTGCGACCGTTTATTGATAAAAATCCTATCGTACGAGTGGATGGACGTCTAATTCATGCTGACCTTCCTTAAGATCAGCAACACCCCATTTTATTACCAAATAAATCACATTTCGTTAAACTATTGGTTGAACACTATCATCGTCGTCACTTGCATGTCGGTGTATCATTGTTAACCGCTCTGCTCCGACAAAGATACTGGATAGTAGCTAGTCGTGTTTTAATTCGTAAAGTTATTCACTCTTGTAATCTCTGTTTTCGTACTAAGCCTAGACTTACTTTTCCTCTTATGGGTGACTTACCAGCTCCTCGTATAAGCCAAGCAGAAGCGTTTATGCACACAGGGACTGATTTTGCGGGCCCTTTGCAATTTGCTGCGTTCTTCATCGACCCATGAGCCAAATGATCCAGCGTTCAGGGTATTGGTACCCTTAATTTTAAATAATTTATACAGTATATAATTATCAAAAATTTATATTAGATTTCTAGTTTATTTGTGTTAATTTATTAAATTTTATATTATCTTAGGGCATTTATATTTATGTATATTTCATTTTCATAAATTTCTATTATAAGTACCATAAAAGGAAACATCGTAAAGAACAAAAAAAATAGTTCAATACGCTCAAACAATTATGGATTTTTTTCTCAGGGCAATTTATAGAAATGAAAACAAGAAGTTTTCAACAACAAATCCCGAGGCTAAGTCTTAGCTCACGAGATCGCAGCGTGGAAACTGCTCTAGCGAGTTGTTCAGCCTGCAAATTTCGTAAGTCATCACTGACGATTCCAAGTTTTGACATCGAATTTGAGCCCTATTTACAGCTGAGAGATTCAGTTGAACAAAACAGAATTAATTCTGCCGCCAACTGATATCAACTCAGAGAGCAAACAAGTCTCGGGCGACGCATAACGTCAAAGCTACACGCCTAATAAAGTCTAATTTCATAGAGCCTTTCGACTCTCAAAACTCTTCAGTTTGATGTTTTGTTAACATCGATGAAGACCATAATGCAAATCGTTTTAAAGAATTTAAACAGATCAAATCCGCCAACCGCATTTATGGCCTTTTGTAACGGTGACTGGGTTACTAATTGACATTAAATTAACAAATAAAAAGTTTTTCAAAAAGTCTCCCAAGCAAAGGTCTAAACTCACTAGATAGCAGCTTAGAAACTGCTCTAGGGAGTCAGCCTGACAACCAAGTCTAACGCCACGTCTAAATAGATCTATACAGAGCCTTTCGACTCTCAGAATTTACCTACTTCTTATAAAATTTTCTAGAGACCCTTGATATATTGTTGAACAGTGAGTCAAGATTTGTTGTGAAACGGTCAAATCATCAGGAACCTTAAGAATTCGATATTAATTTTCAAAATAAGCTGTTCTCTCAAATCCACCCTTTTTAATTTTTTGAGGGGGAGCCACCACCAAACTCCTTACCTCGATTTTGATTAACGTCACTAATAATATGACGAGGCATTTGGCTACCTAATATAATACGCCCTTTTTAATTTTTTGAAGAGGAGCCACCATTAAACTCCATATCTCATATATATATATATATATATATATATATATGATTCCAAAATATTAATGAACTTCACCATAAAAGCACATTATTTGAATCATTTTAAACACTTCTCCCCTAAAGGTGTAGTAAATATAAGCTAGAGGCTAAGAGATGCCGAGCCTCAAATTCCCGTAAATGCTTTATTTACGATTTTGTATGTGTTACTTTGCAGCTGTATATGAGAGGTGTCCCAAGTCTCTCATTTAATATCGAAATTCCTAATTTGTGAGTTTGGGACGTTTATCACAAGCAAATACAGTGTCGCTGGATTCTCTTAATATACTCTTGTGACTACTTTTATCACATATAGTCTGTGTATTTTGTATGCAATGGAGATTTTAAATTTTTTTTCTGAAGCAACTCTCTCTCTTTAGACGTAATTACGTATTATATTACATCTGCTCATTGTAGTTTATATTAAATAGTAAATTATATTTTTTATATATTATTCAAATATTTATATTTTATGCAAACTGCATACTTTTGTTTGGAACATTATGTAATATAAAATTATACTTATTTTTTCGAGAGTGCTTATTTTAAAATTTCATAATATTATAATTACGGCTTTTGTTGCTTAGCAGTGTTCTGTACATAATAGTAATTTTTAAGGTATTCTTACAATTTTTATTTAGATTTTATTTTATTTTATTATTTTCAATATTCGGTATTATGAGATATGTGACATTTATTTATTTTTAAACTACATACAACATTTATATGTTAACCTGATTTGTTGTTCTATTAATAAATAAGTGAATATTTTATTCAAAAATATTAATTATTATTTATTATGGCGACAACAAAGGGCAACATACATATATATTCTTTTGTTCATAATACCTTTTTTATCGAATTTATTTAAATTAATATTTGTATGTAGTTGTTTTTCATCATTTCTTATTTGTACATAATATATATAAAATAAAATTGCTTCATTTTTATTTGTAAAACCTTTATTCCTTATATAAATTTATTAATTGGAAAGCTCTCATTTTTAAATTTTATTATTTTATATATTATATCTTCTATAATTTTATTAATTGATAAGCTCTCATTTTTAAATTTTATTATTTTATATTTTATTATTTTTATTATTTCGTATTTTATTTTATATTTTATATTTTATATACGACATTTATTTATTTTCAAACAACTACATATTAAATAATTTTGTAGTGCACCCAAACGCAGCAAGCAAATTTTTCTTTTATTTTATTTTTTTATAATTTATAATCTAGCTTGCTTTTATAATGTATGAATATGTTAATGATCCTTTTGCAGGTTCACCTACGGAAACCTTGTTACGACTTTTAATTCCTCTAAATGATCAAGTTTGGTCATCTTCCCAGTTACAACGTGAACGCCGAAACGCCACCGTGTACCAATCCGAAGACCTCACTAAATCATTTAATCGGTAGTAGCGACGGGCGGTGTGTACAAAGGGCAGGGACGTAATCAACGTGAGCTTATGACTCGCGCTTACTGAGAGTTCCTCGTTCAAGGGTAAAAATTGCAAGCTCCAATCCCTAGCACGAAGGAGGTTCAACGGGTTACCCGGTCTTCTCGGACAGGGAAAAAAACGCTGATTCCGTCCGTGTAGCACTCGTGCGGCCCAGAACATCTGAGGGCAGACCTGTTATTGCTTAATCTCATGGGGCTAGAAGCCGCCTGTCCTTCTAAGAAGAATTATAAATACGCCGACAGTAAAATAGACGTACAGTATAAACAGGCTATTACCCTGAATAATACCGACGGGCCTTTAAGATGTAGTAATATGCGTCTATTTAGTAGGCTAGAGTCTCATTCGTTATCGGAATTAACCAGAAAAAACGCTCCACCAACTAAGAACGGTCATGCACCACCACCCACTGAATCAAGAAAGAGCTCTCAATCTGTCAATCCTTCCGGTGTCTGGGCCTGGTGAGGTTTCCCGTGTTGGTGGTGCTCTTCCGTCAATTCCTTCAAGTTTCAGCTTTGAAATCATACTTCCCCCGTAACCCAAAAGCTTTGGTTTCCCGGAAGCTGCCCGCCGAGTCATAGGAGGAACGTCGGCGGATCGCTAGCTGGCATCGTTTATGATTAGAACTAAGACGGTATCTGATCGCCTTCGAACCTCTAACTTTCGTTCTTGATCAATATAAAACGTTTTCGGCAAATGCTTTCGCTTATATTCGTCTTGCGACGATCCAAGAATTTCACCTCTAATGTCGCAATACGAATGCCTCCATCCGTTCCTATTAATCATTACCTCGGAGTTCCGAAAACCAACAAAATAGAACCGAGGTCCTATTCCATTATTCCATGCACACATATTCAGGCAAAATTTTAGCCAGCTTCAAGCACTTTAATTTGTTCAAAGTAAATGAGCCGGCCCACCTCGACACTCAATCAAGAGCACCGCGGCAGAATTGCATAGGGCCGCCCCCGAAGGAGCCAAACGATGAACGATGAACCAGCGGCATGCTACACAAATTCGACTACGAGCTTTTTAACCGCAACAACTGTAATATACTCTATTGGAGCTGGAGTTACCGCGGCTGCTGGCACCAGACTTGCCCTCCAATTGATACTCGTTAAAGGATTTAAAGTGTACTCATTCCGATTACGAGGCCTCGGATGAGTCCCGTATCGTTATTTTTCGTTACTACCTCCCCGTGCTGTGAGTGGGTAATTTGCGCGCCTGCTGCCTTCCTTGGATGGGGTAGCCGTTTCTCAGGCTCCCTCTCGGGAATCGAACCCTGATTCCGCGTTACCCGTTACAACCGTAGTAGGCGCAGAACCAACCATCGACAGTTAATAAGACAGACATTTGAAAGATGCGTCGCCGGTGCTAGACCATGCGATCAGCATAAAGGTATTCAGATTCATCATTTTATACGATGACGGCAAGCCGACACCGATTAGTTTTTGATCTAATAAAATCACTCCTTCCGTTTCCGATTGGAGTTCTGTTTGCATGTATTAGCTCTAGAATTACCACAGTTATCCTAGTAAATGTGGGTACGATCTAAGGAACCATAACTGATTTAATGAGCGTTTCGCGGTTTCACCTTAATTTGGCTTGTACTGAGACATGCAAGGCTTAATCTTTGAGACAAGCATATGACTACTGACAGGATCAACCAGAGAACTGTTGTTTGTTATTGGACAGTTTATTATTATTATTATGACGTTAAAATATCAGAAAAATTCCACAAATAATGTTTAACATCTTTTATAATTTTTATTAATCTTAATTCATCATCATCATCATCAATCAAAAGGTGCCATTCACAAGCGCTCATTAGGAGAAACAATAACAACAACAAATTCTTACTTTCATTCAATAAGGTGCCATTCCACAAGCGTTCATTATGACAAATATTATTTTGTATTAAACTTTTGTTACATAGGGTGCCATTACACTAAAGCGTTCCTTATGTATGAAATGGTAGACCGGATAAAGCAACAAAAGAGTGCAAATTATTAAATAACTTACTTTTAAACTCTTTTGCATTCACGCAATCATTAAAAATGATTTTGAGTAAGCAGTCTTCCGGTCTCGATCAAAAACTTCTTTACTTTCCACTTTTTCGCTAGATTGATAGCGACTTGTAAAATTCGTTAATTTTTATTATTCAAGCTTTTTTTTTAAATACTAGTCAATTTTTATTCTCGCTCGGACAGAAGCGAGTTGATAAAAAATTAGAAATGCATTTGGTAAAAGTTAGAAGCTTGCATTCTCATATCAAATATATTTGATATACCGTGTATTTCGTCGATGACTATACAGTTTATATGGCAATCCCCATTGTTTGACAAGAGATTTGAAAAATATTTTGAGGATTTTTAGGAGGGTCCCTAGAGATCATTTTACCAAAATTTGAAGCTTTTTGAGAAATTGGTGAAAAGCCGCTTTAATCGGAAAATTTTGCGATCTCCACCAATCGAAAACCTATCCCAAACAAACCAACATCATGAAAAGATTCGAGCAAAATTGTTATTTGCATTTTAAGCGACATTGGTGGGGCATAGTACGGCTTTTTTTTCCATTGACTTTGTGAAGTCTCCGTTATAAACAAAATTCAACAAATCGTCAAGTGTCTTGGCCAGAGATTTTTGTGGAATTTCGATCAAGTCTTTGGGATGGAGGCGTTCTCGTAAAACAGTTTCTTTCAGACTTACAAAAGGTATTGTGCCATCTCCTAATTCCAATAACCAGTCAGAAAATTGTATTCTATTCAAATCAGCTGTACTTCCGTTTATAATTAGCGGCAAAATTTGACGAAAGTCACCACCAAACAGTACTTTCCACCCATTGGTTTATTACATCTCATTATATCACGCAAGTACCTATCAACGGCTTTAATTGCCTTAAACGGTGTCATGGGAGCTTCATCCCAAATTATAATCGATGCCTTTTTAATTCGTTCCGATTGTTTGGCTTCCATTGGCCATCCTGGCATAGTGCTACAATGAATCTCTATTGGGAGCTTGAATGTACAGGGGACTGTTGCTCCCCCTCTTAATAGAATCGCTGCGATACCCGTCCATGTTACGGCAATCGTATCTTTGTGGAATAATTCGTTTATAGTTTTGCCGGGACCATCCAAATAGAATAGGTGTTCAGAAACCGTTGTACTACCTCCGTCGCAGCCGACAGCATCATTGCTAATAAATTTACTCCATATTTCATTGGGTAAGTTGATCCTGTTCACATTTGAACATGCTTTTAAAATTCGAAGAAGTATAATCTTTTGCTCAGGATTCAAATTTTCAGGACTATATTTTGCTCTCCTTTCTGTCTTCTGACCGTCACAATCATCATTACCACCACCACAATAGTCAAATATAGAGATCGTGTTCACCTCGTCTTCGATGTTGTCATTAATACTCTCAACAAAATTGCGAAACCAACTCATCGAAAAGTTCTCCCTATTTCTTTCAATTACATCTTCGATTTCTTTATCTGCCATATTAACAGCGTCTTTTATATTTATTCGCCTATATGTAAAGTCAGAGATCAAGAAGTTTAAATACTTTTCCAACAATACTGACAGTGGGGAGGTAATATCGCTAGAGGCAATACAGCATAATAAAGCGAACAACCTTCTCATCATCCTGGAATGACGTTGAAGTGCCGCTTCGTTTAATGTTCTATCATATTCGTTAATATCGTCTACTAAATATCTCAGCTCACAAGGACTCTCGAAATGTTTTACATACGTGCCCATTCACAGTTAAAAGGTTTTCGAAGGAGGAAGGACCACAAACGTGCATCAACAACATTCTAAGAAAATACTTCTCCATATTCGAATCTGTTGGAGCTACACGCACCAAACAGCCGATCATTTTACTGAACACCAAACAGCCGATCATTTTACTAATTTGTCTTCTCGGTCTCCATTCGGCCTCTTTGTCGTTCCAGACGTAATGTTCAGGTATTTCTACGTATTTAAATTGACATGCATAGGGATCTTTCGAGTTGAGAATGAAAAAAGACTCTAATTTGGAGTTTTTTTCTAATCTGTCTTCGACGGTTTCAATGTCATCATCCTCATCATAAATCAGGGGTTTTTGACCAGGCAAGTGCACAGGTAAAACCATTACTGAGTGCAATCTGTCACTAATTTTGTATTCGAGTAGTTTCCAAGTCGTTTCCATCCTGCTTACATACTTACATTCGATATAGTGTCTTATTTCATCAACCACATTCTCTGTAGCATCACCGTTCCGAGTCACCTCGTAGACGTTGGTAAAATCACTACCTTTGTTCAAGTACTTGTGAAGGTATTTCAAAGTTCTAACTGATCCACAGACTTCAAAGTTGATGTGACAATCATATTTTGCCAATGCATATGGATTATAGGCAAATACAAATCGATTATCTACTGTCCTTCCTTGTTCTGCAATGTACATCATTCTTCCATCTATCTATCTTTTATAGGCCGGACGCTGGTTGTCTCCATCACCTAATTTAGTTTCCTCAAAAAAAAGTCGTGGATAACCTTTGACGCATTTACCTGTACTTTTACTACATGGAGCTTCAGGCATCATTTGACCAAAAGGGCCGTGAATTTGGAACGATTTGACTCTTTCGAAGAGTCGCGGCTGTACGTCGCGATCAGGAATAACTGCACTCACAATTCTATCTACTGATTCTGCGTATTTAATTTTATCATCATCGATGAAAGTGACAATTATATGCGCGTGCGGTAATCCCCTTTTCTGGAATTCGATTACATAAATGTAATTAAAAACAACTCCCCATAATTGTTTGTCAAGTCATCCATAAAATCCACTAATTTCGTATGAAATACTCGACAAACTATCTCAGGGCGCTTCTCCCATTTTCGATTGATTCCTACTGCCTCCTTAATTTCCTTCCATTTAGCATTACAAGTGAAAGTTATAAAGAGGTCAGGCTTTCCGAATCTCGAGACAATTGCCATATTGTCTAGGTATTGCCTCTGACGATATTTGTTGCTTCCTATGAACTTTGTGATTAAAATGTATGCTTTGCCTACATGCTGATTCTCTACTCGAATCCATGCATCCACTATAAATTGTTGGAACAATTTATCCGCCTTGTGAATTAAAGAGAATGAATCTCGGATCATGAGACGGAATCTAAAATATTCTCCCATGGACAGTTTCTTATTAGGATTATCTGTATGTCGCAAATTTGTGGAGTATCCTTTATCTCCACAAGGAAATAGTAACGGATAAACCATCGGATCCAGTAGAGGGGACCAATTCTTTATCTCCTGGTGGCGTTTCTCCTGTTGAGGGTCATTATTTCTAATAGAATAGACTTTCAATTCAACGTCAAATGGGGGATCGGCTCCATAAAACACAGCGGCTATGTCACTCCGACTTTCGGATAAATTGAAATTGCGCCGCAAGTCATTCATGTTGGGCTCATACGTAAATCCTGTGATAACATCTTCTCTTCTTCTAGGACCTCTGCCACGGTTTTGTTGGCTTGTATCCATGGGTTGACCCCACGTAAGTTCTGTTCCACAATTTATATAATTTTCGCATCGATGTCTCCACCTGTGAATTTGTTTCTTTTATTTATAGCATCGTCTACATCTAAAAAGTAGTAATGGCTTTTTCTTGGGCTTTCCAGGTCACGACTGTTAGGAATTGCTTTTAAAAAGTGATAATTTTGCCCACTAACTGAGTAACTCCAAGCTCCCTGGCCTTGCCTCACCGGTTGTTCTAAATTTTGACGATTTCCTTGTGCTTCCAATTCATAATCATCGCCCCCTGATGACGGCTTGGAAGTCTTATGGGATGCTAAAGCAAATAAGCTATTAATTCTCCGAATATTTTCTCGAAAGCTTTTTGCTAGTTTTGAATCTTCTATATATAATTGTTTTAGTTCTAATGGCCATGGTCTTAATTGGGTAATGTGTAGGCACCATGTTTACAACACATCATCTTGACTCCCTGTCTGTTACAAGGTTCTTTCGAAAAATATAATGCATCACAGTGACGACACACATCACTGAATTGACCACAAGAATGGGCATTTAAACACAATGTTTCGATTTCTCTGTCATTTTCCAGAAGAGGTTTCTTATATGTGACACGTTTAGGTACATCTGCATGTCGTCGACGTCATTGCTGTAGCATTGGTTGCCGCCCTACGGATGATAAAATAGATGGTATTTGAGAAGCGGCTGCTGATTCAGGTGGTAGCGACAATGCATTAGGTGTAGTTAATGTTGTTGTGTGTACAGCTGTCATTCCATTTGTTCTATCCTTTATTGCAATCGACTGAGGTATATTTGGGCAACGTTCCAGTATAACAATTAATTTTCTTTTTTTTTCAATTGTGCTTGCGAATCTGCTGGCTTCCCCAATAGCTGCACACTCTATTTGTTTCTCACCATGTAAAACGTCATCTGAATTTAACCTTTTATTATAAACAACAGGAACTAATTTGTCCTGAAATTTTCTTTTCGTCGATTCCGCTATGCTTCATTCAACATTGTTGGAATAATTCGAATGGTTTATAGTATATGTCGTGCCATTTATATTTGTATGTTTGACAGCGCCTCTATCTTTTTTACCATCATTGCTCAAGTTTGAAACTCTTCATTTTCCTACCGATTTTTCTATTTTTTGCGTATGTTTCTGCACTATCATTTCATCTTACCTTATAATGTTAACTCGTAACTCCTTATACCCCATTGGAGAAATTACGTCATTATAAGATTTGGTCTTGCACAACGGTTCAATTTCTTTTTCAGTCTCCAATCGAACTTCATAACGTGTCACGACACGTTTAGGTGCTTCTGTATGATATCGGCGCTGCTGATGTAACAGCGGCTGCAGTGCCACCGGCGTTGAGGGGGATGGTATTTGAGATACTCTTGGCGACTTTTTTATTTTCTCTATATGCTTTTTCACTATTACTTGGTCCAATCTTACAAAATTAACTCGTAACCTCATTGAAATTGACATTTCACTGATCTAATTTTCGATGAAAACCTTTCTTAAAACTCGGTAGTATTTTGAAATTTTTTCGATGTATTGGTTTTTTGAGTTTATTAAGTCCTGTTTTTAATTTTCTACCAGTTTCACCAATATATAGGCAATATCGTACTTATCGTATTTGATACTGAAAACATAATTTTTCTTTAAAATATGTTCTTAAAAATATTTTACAAAAAAATTAATACCCATTGGTTAAAATCGTTTTTCTATTGAAGACTAAGTAGTATTATTTTATTCAACTTCCTTCCAATTAAGGCACCTCGTATTTAAGCTGAATATCAGAACATTTCTTCTCCCTTTTCTAATAAAATCTTCGTCAGAAAAACACAAAGAACAAACAACTTTATTTTTTTATCACGTCCATGTTTCGATGTTGTTCTTCAAAACCTGTAGCCACGCTTTTAATGGAGATCCAGATCGAGGAAAACTAAAATATTAATGCAATTGTAAAGCGTATAAGTCTAATAGGTCTTTTTTTCATTTTTTTAAACATGTGTAGACAACAAATACTTACATAAGAGAGGATATTCTCTCAGGCTTAAATCTTCTACTATTAGTATATCCTTATACAGAACAGTAGATTTTCTCACAATTTAATGTTTTTTTTTACAAATCTACAAACTCAATAACAGTTTTTAACTACGAACACCTTACTTGTTTATGTTATTTGACACAACAACCCGCAAAATGGCTGCCACCATGCCGTTCCATTTAAATCGGATACGCAGTGGTCGAAGCAAATTCTCCCTACTCCATATCTCAGGTTCGATTATGTGAGGCCCCATCTTGAAAGAAGTGGTATAAGAATGTTAAAAACGAACTAGATGTGAGCTTAAAATTAAAAAGCAATATTAATAACAATGGTGAATATAAGTAAGAAAACAAATACAAGTTGTATCCCTGCTAGTAAACGAAATTGTTAAAAAAAATTGACTTTGATGGATAAGTAAATTGCAAACTGCATGTACGCGAGGATCTATGAGTGGGTTATCTTATTAGTTGTTTTACTGTATAATACAAAAATAACATTATTTAAGCGGTTACTAAAATTTTGAAAAAATTATACATTTCAGTCGTATGCATTACTTGTGACAGATTCGCAAATACTACCTTTAAAGTAGATGCTTCCTTTGAAGCACAAAGTTTTATTACTGTTCCTAAAAATGCTAAAGATATTTTTCATTTGGTGCTAAAATTAGTTCATGATACATTTTCGCACTATAAAATATTTTACGATAATCATGGTTTTATAAGTACTTAAGTTTTAAGCTATTACATTTTATAATTTCATCCACTGTGATTCAAAAGGAATGCATATTGCAAATAACTTCTTTATTTATCGAAATTTTAAAAAACGTCGAGACAAGTAACTTTCTATTTTTGAATTTTTTTTCTGGAAAAGCTCGTTTTTCTGCGTTCAGACATGTAAAAATTGTAGAAAATTTTTGAGAAAAAAATTGTTAAAGTTTCCAAGATTTTTCAATCATCACAATTGCCATGCCTCAGCATAGTAAGTGGGAAACACAATACCTCCGAATAAGCATGACAAGCATTGATTTACTAGATCCTGTAGGCATAGGTTGAATATTTGACATAATTATTGACAAACATGGCGGATTTAATTGTCAAAAATAAAAATGAGAAATTTGAATGATTGTTAGCAATTATTGAAAGCAAAGCTTTATTAGTAAATTGTTTATTACTATCAAATCATTTCTTAAGTATGTCAGTATATTTTTATTTACTAAAATATTGTGACCATAGCATTTTTAGTGAATTGTTAAATACGGTCGGATCATTCCTTAGATTAATTCTAATATTGTCTTTGTAATTGTCAAAACCTCAAAAATAAAGATTACTTGAATATATATATATATATATATATATATATATATATATATATATATATTCATGTCTCGTATCGGTCGTATATTATCATATGGATCCATATCTAGACAGAAGGATTACGTTTCTAACCATTATAGAAAAAACAAATCTTCAAGTATTACTACATAGACTCGTTGATTTAATTTATATAAAACTAGACTAAACTAGAAAATTTTATAACTCTACCATAAAATTAATAATAATTCTATGAGACTGGGAGTGGAAACAAAGGAACAAAATAAAATTGTAGGGACCAACTCACCCTTCTGGTACAAACTTTTTATCTTGAAATTAAAGTGTATGATTGTGCAGTTATCAGGACGTATATACAGGATGCAGTTGTGTCAGGAACACCAGGGTTGGCCTTTGTTCAACCGACCATAACTTTCTCTTCATCCACTATTATTATTTTTACTATACCCACCCTCTTTTGAAATGTGCAAGTGAGAATATTTAACATGTGGCCAGCTGATGTACCCTTATTTCTACATCTACATTACAATTTATTACAATATAATAATTATTGGTGGTGGATTGTATTATATTTTATTATTTTACTATAAGTTTATTACTATTATTATTAATAGTTTTGAAACACAAACTATACAGATTCAGTCTTCATTAATTAAATAATATGAGGGGGATTTTAGGAATATATATATATATATATATATATATATATATATATATATATATATATATATATATATATATATTGCTAGCAAATGTAGCTCCTATGTTTGTTTTTCCAGTGATAATTACAATGTTAATCAGCTAAAGTTTGGAAACACAATATCTATTGTGGTTTTAAGCACAGCTGCTACTTAAACTAGGAGCTTCTTTATAATTACAGTTTTGTAAAATTCTTCCTATTTTTTTGGTTGTATTTCGCAATTTTCTTGTTTTCAATGGTAGATTAGCTACCTTATAATTTTACAAAATACTGCATGTTGTTGTTATTGTTGTGTTCTTACTATTATTGTAATGACCTTCTTCCAACTTTTTTGTAAATAGGAGAATAAAAAATTGTTTTCACATAAGTAATGCATAGAACATTAACTGCTTCATGAGTAGGTCGTTTCTTTTTCATAAAAATTTATTAGGTACGATCTATTTTAAGGTAATTTCTGTAACAAGTTGAGTGTTTAATACAACAAAAAGATTAATTTTATTATAACAGCCTACAGATATTTCGTATAAATTGTAATGCAAATTTATTGTTAATGGACCGTACCTATTCACAAATGTCCATTGAAATTCAATATTTTAATAAAGCAATGGAATTTTGTAACTGCAGCAAAAATGAAATATGTTGTTTGGTCAATTATTGAATGTATGATTAATTAGTAAGCTTAGGACTTTTTATACCGTACGGTAGCTCTGACGTCACTGCTCCGAACTCCAACACATGTGTGCGATCTTCAGTTGGAACCCGATCTTTCTGTAGAATCATATGTTTATTCTTTGCGCTTGTAGTACTCCAATCATTCAATGTAGTTAATCAAGTAAAAAAGCGACGCCACGTACAATAAACAAGAGGTCCATTGTGGTCGATATTTACTTGTTTTACCTTATCGTTCCATAAGCGCAGCAAGTAGGTTTGAATACGATATGTATGTGAATGGACACAATCAAATCAATGTTTTTAAAAATTTGTTATGACATCCAAATAAAAAAGTAATAATTAAAAAATTATAAAATTATCGAAAAATTAGCTACATTAAAAAAAATATTTGAATATTTGAAAATAAAATTGTAATTGTCATTATTTAATTTGTAAAAGATTAAAAGTAAAGAGCATGGTTACTTCTTCACATATGTATGTGTTTATCTGTACATAAATATCTAGTAAGACCACGGAGAGGTGGACATACCCTCACCAGGGTAGGTAAAAATTATTGGGGTACATTTTAGAACATAAGCAACTACAAAATGGTTAGTCGAGTTATACGATCCAAATGAAACAATAAACAAAAACAGTCTCATGCATTAGAAATGTTAGTATTGATATTAAAATATTTCTCTAAATTAGAAGAAGAAAATCTCAATCTCTGGTCAGATACGAATGATTAAAAAAAATTACTCGTATTATTTTTTGTGTTACTTTTATCGACGAAGTGCCTATCTAAACTATATTTTATTGTTAAAATAGTTTGTATCCATTATAGAAGGTAAATTTTATCCCTGATTATGATATAACTCCAACGTGTATGAACTCAATTAATATTAAACTTTAATTCAATTAATGTGCAATATTTGATATTTCTTAGTTGGGATTACAATTTTCTTCTTTTGAATTGAATTTTTGAATATCGAAAAACATCAAGTATGGCCATACTGAAGTAACTATATTCCATACATATAGTTATCATTGCGATCACAGTAAGATTCGGGAGTCACGAACGTCCATGGCGTGAACTAAAGGTAGTTACAGAATCCTAAGCTTATTAATGAGTCATTCCAGTATCTGAACAATGGAACACAAAATAATCGATGTAATTTTTAGCAAGTCGTTGTTGTTTTTTTATTCTTCTTACTTTCTATTGTACCTAAGTTGTTTCCACCTAATGCCCTATTGTGTGAAATATAACGAAGAACATTCGTGGGCTATATACCTGCTGGGATGAAATGAGTAAGAAATTATGTAAAAGCAGAACGGAATTAAATGCAAATTTCAAGACAACCAAAGAATAGATATAAATAATACTTAATAAACATGGTTAATTTGCATTAGAACTAAGAAAATAAGAGGGAAAAACTAAGAAGAATCTCTTACTATCATCACCATCATTTTCAATATTTATTAGGGTTTTTTTTACAGTAACAAATGTGAAATTTCAGTACAATTGTTCTAATAAATTAAAATTAAATGAAACACGTATTCAACTTTAAGTGTTCATTAATAAATGTGATGTACAATACGATCAAGCAATGTTGGTAGTTATTGTTTGAGAGAAACTCTCGATTGCTAATACAATTCACCGTAAAAGAGAAAATAATATTTTGATAAACGAACCAACAACTGCAATACGTGGTATGGTACTGTTTTATTTATTAAATCGAATCTTTGATGGATTAGGATGTAGATGAGGAATTTCTATCGAAAAAATAAATTCATTTCTAACAAGGTCATTTCACATAAGCTGTGAATCAATTGAAGAATTGTATTCATTCATGCTAACTTGTGTAGATGTATTTTAATAGCAATGTTCAATTCCTCATGTTCGGTTGTAATAGCAATAGAAAGAGGGGATAAGAAAGCAAAATGTACACACGTACATTAACTTTTTCAGATGGGAGGTCTATCGCCGTATGGTCTCCTTTTTGTTCTCTTCTTTTAGTCAGTCAGTCTCTCAATTCTGTTAGCAGTTGTGTTTTTTCGAACATCAAATACAATCTCTCCAACTATGAGAAGTCTCTCTCGACTAAATATTGCCCACACACGAAGAATTTCAGTTAGATACGGATTAGAATTGGCATTCTAATCTAAACACAATATTTTCAGGATTATTCATTTCGTTTTTTTTTTCGAATTTTATTCTAATAATACTACTGGTCTTATTGGATTTCGAGTAGGTATGAATTTTATACAGGTGTCTATCTATCTTTAGTACAACAACTTACGCATTATGTCATTCCATCACGATGTAGACTTGCGGCTTTACAGCATGCCTAATGGGAAATACTGCCATAATTCAAATGGATGACAACAAGATAATACCCATCAGATGCATATACTACGATCGCACTAGTATCATGTCAGGATGAGTAACCGTCTTTGAAATCTAATGAACATATAGAAGACTTTTATTATTATTTTTCGCATTATATTGGATATAATACAGACAAGATATTCCGTTGCAGTTTATTTCAAAGTCACCCCCTAAAAGCTATAATTAGTCCCATAAAACCATAAATCTTATCACTACCCTAACGTTCATGATTTCACATACTTTTATGTTCCAGAAAAGTTTAATAATTAATTGAAGCTGATGAATAAAACTTTGTTTTGTACTAGCAACATAAAAAAAAACTCGTTCTACTACATTATTTTTGGGGCCCTATAACCTAACAGTAGGATTCTAATAGAACATTCAACTCGTTAAGATAGAACCGACATCTTATCGTTGATAAATGATCATATGGAAAGTTTGTTGGTGACAAAAGATGTTAAGTTTTTAACCATTCAAGCATTTACCCTATCTAAAATCTTATTCATCATTTAATGAGAATAAAAGGGCTTGACCAATATTGGAATTTATTTGGTTCCAATAATCTCATTAGTTTTCGTTCAATAGACTGCAGAGTCAAGCTGTTTAAATTCAATGTTGTTTACTGTATGCATTTTTTTTATTTTTTGAAGAGTTTTCAGTTGAATAAAACTACTTCAAATGCTGAATATGAATATGTATGTGTAGATTAAAATACGAATATACAATGTATTATTATTTCTTGTTATATTCAATATTACTTCGTTTTATAAGTTGCAGTGAATTCACAATTGGTTCATTGATGCGAGATGAGAATTGGTTGGTTGTTCGTATAAAGAGGAAAACAAATCTAGATAACCGATTGTACAATACACAGAAAAGACCATAGTTGAATTCTTACAGAATGAAAATATTCAACTTTAGTAATATAATTATACCATTAAACTTCATTTTCAAGGCAAAATAAATGAAAACTATTTATTATATAATCTATTTTATCAAGCTATTATTGTTTGAAACAAGTCGGCAATGATCTGAATTTCCTCTTCATTTTATTCCAAAAGAGGCTTTCTTTTAAAAACTAAACCTAAACATTTCGCAATACAAAACTTGGATAAAAGCCCAAACAAATAAACTCTAGAACTGTATGTATTCAGAACTCGGTTATTATACTGAATAATAATTCAGAACGTGTTGCATGAGAAGTAGCAGAGATCTTTTTCTTTCTCTTCTTATTCTTCATTCTTAGAATTTATGATATTAAACGAGAATAACGGAACTTTTATATTCTCACTAATAACGTCGGATTTTTGATCGATAGTAACAACAAGAGCAACAATAGCAACATGATGATGATGATGATGATGATGATGATAATCGTCATCATCATCATCATCATGTTGTTATAATAATAGCTTTTTATTTTTAGCATTTATACGTGAATTCCCAAATTTCAATAATTTTTCTACTTTGAAAACGTTTTCATACAATTTAAAGCAATCAAAAGCCTGTTTCGGTCAGTTATCTTATTTTTCTTTCGAAATCGTCTCGTGCCGTTTTAATTACGGAAAGTGAACGACTATGGTGGGACTATTTTAAATAGAGAATTGTTATTGTTTAAGAGGTTTCATCGGTAGATAATGCTATATTATTTCGATATATAATTTCTCAAAATTCAATGACTCTCGATGCAATTTTCAGAAAAACTAATAAGAAAATTGAAAATCTGCGACCGCCAATTTGTAGAGCCAACCTTGTATATTGGATCCTGCAACTTCTTTGCATTCTATCAACTACACAAAAAGTTATCTCTGTTGGACAAGCACCTATTTTTCAACATAAAATTATGATTTTCTGGATTTCCGGAAATCCAATCAATTTGTTCAAAAAATTACCTATGCCCATCGTTAGAGCATCACATTTAAAATAAAATGAGACATTTACCATTTCGATATCTGTTACCGTTTTTGAGTTATCTCTGTTGAACGATACAATTGATTTTATGTGGAATTGGCGATAGATTAGCCGAGTAGGAACTTTACCCTTGAAAGATATGTTTACAAACTTTGATATTATATCTATTTTGTATAATATTCTAAAAATGATTAATTATTTTCAAATTTATGAATAAAATAAGCTGATTACTTACATGCGAAAGTATTATAAAATGGATTACAATTCCACAAAGTAAAAATCAATAAAAACAATATTTCGACATTTTTGCCTAATGTTAAAATCAATTAAAAACTATCAACATCAAACTTTATTAATACTAGCAAAGTCACTAACTGGCAATAATTTAAAATTCATAATTTTTTTCAATAGACATCTCTAAAATTCTTCTTCCGTTTAAAATGTTATCATCATCATCACACAATCAAGCTTTTTTGATAAACATTTTTACTACATATGACGAATCTGTGTATGTTTCATTCTCAAATCACTATAAAAGCAGTCGATAAACTTAGAAGTAGAGTATTGTTGAAAATGACATTTTTCAGATTAATCTTCTCTCTGATTTCTATACTTTCAATTAAGTCTGCAGTAAGCATACTTTAAGTTGTAATTAATAATCCCTAATAATTTTGAAAATTAGTTTACAGATAATGTAACTCTACGGGTACCAATTGGATTACTTTTAGGGTGTGAAGCAAGATCTGCATCGAACTAACTCTATTATTCTTTCCAAAAGATTCAATTCGCTGCGCCACCGATTGGTTCACTTAGATTTCAGGTAATTACTTAGAAGTAATTCTATGAAAAATGAATCTAAATGGTCTATATTTAGCCGCCACAACCAGCACCATGTTGGGATGTTATTCTTGAAGCTAGAGAATTGGATGTTAGCTGCTATGATCAACTATCAAACACGGGGCACCAATCTGAAGATTATCTTTATCTTAACGTGCATACGACCCAAGTAATAGAGTTTTTATCTAAAATTCTAATCAGTTTTCAAATAATTTTTTTATTATTAGCTACCGAATGGTAATAATACTGAAGCGTTACCGATAATGATATTTATTTACAGTGATAAATATGTTGGTGGTTCAGCTATGGAAGCTTTATATGGTCCTCAATTTCTTATCGATGAAGATGTAATTATTGTCACTATGAACTATAGAACAGGAGTTTTCGGTAAGTTATCAACAACTAAGTACAAACTCTAGAATTAGAAATAATGTAATTGCAAATTGTAGGTTTTCTATCAACTCAAGACGATGTAATTTCTGGTAACTATGGGTTAAAAGATCAATCATCGGTTATCGAATGGGTCTATGATAATTTCGAATATTTCGGTGGTACTCATGAACGAATCACAATTTTCGGTCAAAGTGCGGATTCGACTTCTGTATCTTTCCAATTTTATGGTAAAATTAAGTGGGCAATTTGTGAAAGTGGCGTATCGATTTGTGTTTGGGGTAATACACGAATTGCCCAACAAGTAGCCTTAAATTTTGGAAGTTATTTAAACAATAGTTCTATTAATAGTAATGATTCAACTGCATTACGTGAATTTCTATTGAATGCAACGGCCGAGGATCTTAAAGAAGCAGGTGTTCAACTTGCTGCAACGGTTTTTTTGATGTTTGTCTTTTTGTGAATCTTCCATTCGTATAATTTAGACAAACTTTATAGGAATAGGACGATGTTAAGTCCAGTAATTGAAGTTGAACATGAAGATGCGTTTATTACGACAAAAATGTATGAAGATTTTCGTTATGGTCATTTCATAAATGTGCCAACGCTTATGGGATTTACATCTGAGGAATATATTAGTGGTGTTGTACAAGGTAATTTTTAATTCCCTTCTTTAGGGTAGCTAAACGGTAATTTATAATGTTTATTTTTAATTTAATTTTTTCGAAAATCTCGAGATATTTCTCTTTCTCTTCTGTTAGCATAAAGTAACAAATGTATCACTTTTATTGGCTTTTTCTCTAAAATTTTCAGAAATGGATACAACTATTCGAGAGTATTGTTTTGACGAATCTGACTGTATTATGCCTGAATTCCTGAAAGCTTGAAAAAAGATTCAGTTTGAAAATGGTAGGTAAATAGATTGATAGATAGACAGGTAGATAGATTTGAAAATGATAAAGAAAGCAGGCGGTAAAAAATATATCTCGATGGCATTATCTCATAATAGTCAAAACTGTAACTCTCAAGGTTGTTTTGGTCGAATCAAAATAATTTTTTTGAAATTTCCGTTTATCAAAAGTACTGAATTTTAAGTGTTATTTAATTATTGAATTAATAATAATCACAATCCTTTGAAAATCTTCCATTGTTGATCAAATAAGAGGAATATAATTGACTGAATTAAATAAGATGTGCTGTACAAACATATACTTACACATAATTTTCTTGTAGAGTCTGATAAAGTTCGAATAGCTTAACGTAATTTCGATGCAGATTTTAATGCAATACCAGCACCTGGTATGACATTTTCCGACAAATTTTGGTCAAACCATCAGAAGCATCTACACAAACTCAACATTTACCGAAGATTCTACAGCTGGCATTAAAGTAAGCGATTTTTACATGAATCTTTATTTAGAATGAGATGGGGGAAAAATCATAAACAAATTTTTTGTTTTTGAGTGATGATATCTTCATTAAACCTATAATACGTGTAGCTAAACTCGTGGCACCACAGGCCGATTTGTATTTCTATCGTTTTAGTTATGATGGTGAATTAGGTGGAGTTGATTCAGATATTGTAGGTTGATAATTATTGATTTCATCGATAATAATATTTTTAAGTGTAGCACAATTTGAATTATTTACGGTATAGGACCGAGCCATTAGATAATACAAGTTTAACAATCTTTCCGGAAGGTGATGTCTTAACACATAATTGAATGATCAAAATCAGGACAAATTCAGGGACACCATTGTAAGATCTTTTTTGTACATTCAAAACTAATAGTAATACGAGAAGAAATAAAGAAGTGTATTCATTTTTACTGAAATCCAACACCTGAATCGATTGATTTACTACAGAATGTAACATGGCCTAAAGTTAATTCAGGCCAAAATGATAATTTGGTCTATTTAGATATCGATGAGGATTTAGTGTTAAAAACAAGTCCTAGAAATGAAAGTTTCGCTCAATGGAAGGCACTTTACAACAGTTTAGGATATGATGATTTTGATACATGGTGAATATATTGAATTTAAAACAACACAGTTAGGTTGTAACAGTAAAATAAAACATTAAATTATGCCAACTGATTGGTTTCTCTGCATACATAGTCTTTTAAACTTTAAATATACCGTTTCCTATTGAGTCTTAATTCTAGACGGTCTTATGAAACGTGATTTAATTTTTTCTGATTCACATTTCACTGTTACAACCAAAAAGTGTGACCCTATAATAGGCTTAATACGTTAATAAAAATTTGACTTCCTTTATGGTATTGTACTGAAATGATTTAATACAGTGGATTTCTAAAACTTGCATTGTAAATGTAGCACAGTTTATACTTTTGTTAGCGCTTATGTACCGTCATGTTGTTCGTTTTTACTTTTCGATTAACTACTAACATCCTGCATCTTTGGTAACGGATTTATCGCGGTGAGTAACTAATAAAATTATCATTTTTCACCAAGTTGGAATGGGTTTAGTATTATGAATAAAAAAGTTAAAATTTTAAGGGGGAGGAGAAGCCGTTATCGTTTTGACCGGCGAAAAAGTGAAGTGATTTCTCGTTCGTCCTTAAGATTACAGCAACTGCAAATAGATTTTTGAAAAGAGCATTTCTTATTGAGGCCAAAGAAACTTTTCGTTCTTCAAAATATTGATACAAATTTGAATTACAGACGAAAACCCAACAATATGTTTTTTTCCTAATTTTGTACAATTTCTTGTATTTTCTCCTATAACTTGGTCAATTTTGACTATTTTGCAAAAATTCTTGTACTGCTAGATAACAAATAAAAAGTTCTTTCCAAATATTCAAGAAATTTTCCGATTCCACCGTTAGTTTCCCGGAAAATTAAGAAAACTTCTGTATGCTACAACAACGATTTTTCTACAGTTTTTATCTTACAACAGTGATCAACCCTTCATTCGAAAGCTGATACAAAGGCGGGATACAAGAGAAAGCTTTTCTGATATTTTGAAAATTGCCTGAGTTATCGCGGAAAACCCAACTGGTTTTTCTGGCATTGTTTTCACATATTAAAATTAATTAGTTTGCTTTAAAATACATACGGTAATTTTGTCCTGTTTCCGATTGACCTATTATCTCTGTAAAAAATGTTGATTTTTCGAAGCAAATTGAGTGGAAATCCAACGTCGTAGTTTTACAAAGATTGCCCGCATCACACGTAAACAGAGCGGGTTTGTCTAATCGAAAGTTTGTGGAATCATCGGTACTTAACCCAAAGCGAGACATACAATTCGACTTGACAAACGCGCACTGTCTACCAGTATGGCGGATTATCTTGCTTGATAATACACAAACAAGGAGACTGGATTTTCATTCAATTTCATTTCTTCGAGAAATCAACACTTTTTACAAAAATAATAGGCCAATCGGAAACAGGACAAAATTATCTACCTAACCGTATGTATTTTAAAGCGAAATAATTAATTTTAATAAGTGAAAACAATGCCAGAAAAACCAGTTGGTTTTTCCACGATAACTCAGGCAATTTTCAAAATATCAAAAAATGCTTTCTATCTTGTACCCCGCCTTTGTATCAGATTTCGAATGAGGGGTTGATCAATGTTGTAAGATAAAAACTGTAGAAAAAACTTTGCTGTAGCGTACAGAAGTTTTCTTAATTTTCCGGGAAACTAACGGGGAATCGGAAAATTTCTTGAATATTTGGAAAGAACTTCTTATTTGCTATCTAGCAGTACAAGAATTTTTTGCAAAATAATTACAATTGGTCAAGTTATAAGAGAAAATATAAGAAATTGGACAAAAATACGAAAAAAACATGTTGTTAGATTTTTGTCTGTAATTCAAATTTGTATCAATATTTTGAAAAACGGAAAGTATCCATTGGCCTCTGTAATAAATGCTCTTTTCAAAAATTTATTTGCGGTTGCTGTAGTCTTAAGGACGAGCGAGAAATCACTTCACTTTTTCGCTGGTCAAAACGATAACAGCTACTCCTCCCCCTTAAGCTATAGGAAATTATCCGTGCTCATATTTCTTCTTAATTATTTATTAATTATTACTGCCTTATTATATTATTCATGACTATATTAGCATGGGCATACTGTTACAGAGAGACTTTCGGCCCATCGCCCTTTTTATTGTATTTTTTGTATTTTCTCCCTAAGAAATTAATCTAATTGAACTTTACAATTTTTATAAACAACGTGCAAAGTTTCGTATCATTTCGATAAAATTTCTAAAAATTGAGGCAGTATAAATGTTGGTAGCAAGAAAGTCATCACAATTGTGTGAAAATATTACTTTTTCCATAGGGAGCAATGATGAGTAAGTGGCAAAACCCGGATCGCTTGCAGCCCTTTAATTTTTTGCCTGAGATCCGGCAAAGATTTGTCTTTGAAATCATCACTGTGATTGTAAAATCACGGTCACCACCTGTGATTGAACTGCTACTGGAACTGCGATTGCAACTTTTTCTGTGGATTGATATCCTTTGTCATTACTGATTTTTGATTTAATTTATCTCATCTACTAATGATTGACAATTCAAAATTCGTTATTTCGTAATGTTTTTCTTGTTTTATAATAGATATATTAGTATTGTTTCTATTTATAACAAGAGTTCTTTCAATATCGAGCTCATTCAGTCAGTGGTAATGAAGATTAGATCACTTTAAATTTGTGACCGCAATCGCGGCTTATAATCATTGTGATTTTGTAACCACAGTAGCCGTTAGGACTGTGATTTGGAAATCAGCGTTTCGCTCAACTCTGGTTTTCATTTTTTTTCCACATTCGTGTGTGTCTTGTACGTTGTTTATTTAAAATTGGGTTTTGTAAAATCCAAGTTCATCCTAAAGGTACAAACAGAAAGAAAACAGATTGCCTGCTTACTAATAATATATACTGTGACCGAAAAGTTCCGCATAATGCAAATAAGTATTTTATTTATCAAAATTTTGAAAAACACCAAGACAGATAACTTTTTATTTTTTAATGGGCTATTTGTGATGAGGTCAACGTGACACTACCAGTTGCCATAGCGAAGAAATGCCGTCATCATCAATTTTTTTAAATTACAACCTCCATTTTTGAATTTTTTTTTCAGGAAGAGCAAATTTTTTTCCGTTCAGCCATGTAAAAATTGTAAGGGGTTACATAAGAAAAGTTTCTAAATGTCTAAACGCAGAAAAATATACTCTTCCAGAAAAAAAAATCAAAAATTTGGGTTCCAATTAAAAAAAAATGATGATGACGCCATTTCTTCGCGATGGTAACTAATTGAGTTGTTTTGACAGAAAGGGACAATTAAAAAATTAAAAATTACCTGTCTCGGCGTTTTTCTAAATTTTGATAAAAAAATTATTTGCATCATGCGGAACTTCTCGGTCACAATGTATATTATAGTCGTCGGTTACCAGTAAGCAGGCAACCTGCGTTCTTTCTGTTTGTACCCTAAGTGTACAAACAGAAAGAAAGCAGGTTGCCTGCTTACTGGTAACCGGCGACTATAGGCGCCGATAATGTATGTATGTTATCAATAGAGATAGGAATTGGCACTGTAGACCGTGCCGGCCAAAATCTACACTCCTGACAAATTCGAGTAGAGCGGAATGTTATTTTCTGTTTTAATCGAATGTTTTCGTCGCCAACAAAACGGTTGCTCTATATTGATAGCAGCAGAATGTTGAAAAACAGTAGACCATTTGAAATATCCGCATAAGCGATCGACGTCATTTGTAAAACGCAGGCGTTTTATTGTACCGTAAATTTCAATGGAATGGATTCCCCTCCTGAATACTTTTATAGTAACTCGTTTGGGTTAATAAACATATGATTTGTCGGTAAAGAAGTTTAAAATATTTTAATTTAATTTAATATTTTAATTATTATTTCAGACTATAATTTGTAAATAATAATGATTTTTCGTCTCCGATTGTTTACAACATACAAGAAGTTATTTAATCAGAATTATAGAACAACTACGCCAATGGTAGGTTCAATGCGTTGAAATACTTATGGCGAAACTGTAGATCCTAACACTAGTTATCAAATAGGAGACGATCACAAAGAAAGCGGGTTGAAACTTGTAAGCGCTTACAACTGGCGCCGATAGATTTGAGGGAATGAAATTGCAATTTTCAGCGAGCAGGCAGAGTTCAGATGGCGGATAAAATAGACATTGAAGCATTAATTGCAGCACTATATTGAAGAGTAATAAATGGGGAAAATCACATACTAATCGTATGGTAGTAGAAAAATGCTGGCATGAAATTAGTAATGAATTAGAAAGTAATGGTAACTAAAAAAGCAATATAAGATAGTTGTTCATTAATGTTAACACTTTTACTTAATTGAATAGAACATCTTTTATTAATTATGACCTAGCAGTGGGATTTTGCCCCGAATTTGGGGCAAACACGTGACTTCTCCAAACTCTATTGCAAATTAGCGATCGACAATAACAATTCAATACCGAATTCGAATAACCCCTCTACTCGTTACTGTTGGATCGCTATAATGATTCAACGCAGTTGATGAAATGAACGGGCGACATCACAAACAATAAACAAGCGGTTCACTGTAGCTGATTTTTGCCCCTCTCTTACTGGATTTTCATAAGCGGAGCGAGTGGGCTCAAATACTTGCACGAACACAACAATGTTCGAGAATCGGTCTATCGTTTTAGTGATTGAAATTACAGTAAGAATCGAAAGTCACGTACGTCTATGCTGTACGTAGACGATTGTCGCGCGACATCTAAAGGCGGGAACACGATCCCTGAGCTTAATTATGACATCTTTTCAACACATGAACATAAACTAATGGGCGCTTTCAATTCGCTTTTATTCTGTGTATATTATGCCGGTTACCAGTGCTGGCAGTAGGCGCAGGTTACCAGTAAGCAGGTTACCTGCTTTCCTTCTGTTTGTACCCTAAGAATCACCTCTAGAATTATAATTCATATCAACTCTTCTATTGTTCATAATGCATATACACCGTGTCCCATAAGATCGCACATCCTCTTAAGGGTGGATAGTAGATGTTATTCTAAGACGAAAAATCTTATACAATTTTTTCACCTGACCCAAAAATAATTAGAAATTAATTAAATTATGTAGCCAATCGGATGCGCTCTAGAGCGATTGAATTGCTGGCGGGAGAAGTCTCGATATGGAACGTGGGAAGTGGAGTAGTTAGCAGGCTGGTGCTACAAACTTTGAACGTAACACGATAAACATAGTTTTGTTTATCACTAATTTTCCAGAAAATTTTCACTTTTTTGCAGCAACAATGATACTGTTGTAAACGTAATGAAAAAATCTATAAATTGCAATATACTTTATACAAACATAATTAATTTTAACAGATAAAAATAATAGATGAAAATTCTCACATTTCGCCACCATAAATTTCCCGAATTTCAATCTCAAACTATTCTCCAAATAATCCGCTATTCATTAGCTTCCAAACAAACCTTGATTCAGTCGTCTAAGTTTAAAACTGTCCGTAAAAATTTGAAAGTGGCCGAATTTAAAAAGCGGCCTAATAACTTCCCCGACACAGTCTGGATAGTTAATCATGAATTAGAAAAATATATTAAAGACAAGTATCAGAAGTCGACAATTAATGCAAGAGTCGAATTAAAAAAAAACTAACTTACTATAAAAATCAAAATCGGGAATCAAGAGCCGTGGCTATCTCACCTCCATTGAAAAATTCAATGAGGAACCAGCACCTCGTCAACCAAAACTCTGTTGACTGATTGGTGATTCCACACACACTTTTCAGTTCAACTTTCTTATAAACTCGATACGCGATTCAATTGCAAAATTTTGACAGAACCACAGAACTGTCATTTCAAAATTTCGCAATTGAATTTTCTATGGCAACCGATTCCTTATAGAAGGCGGCAAATTTGAATTGGTTGACTAATTTGGTTGCCAATTTAGTGCCCTTATTTAAAAAAAGAAAAGAATATCACACATGAGGGGTATTGTTACAGACATAAAAGCACATGCCCTTTCGATTGCTGATATCAAATTAATATGTTATCTTAAATTTTTTTCAATCAACCCCCTCCCCCTTCCATCACCGTGGTCCGATTGGCACCAAAAACTAATCAACTCGAACGGCCACCAAATAGTTTGTGCTGACCAAATTTGAACTCAATCGGTGAAACCGTTTTTGAGTAATCGTTGGAGAACCGACACACACACACACACACACACACACACACACACACACACACACACACACACACACACACACACACACACACACACACACACACACACACACACACACACACACACACACACACACACACACCACACACACACACACACACACACACACCACACACACACACACACACACACACACACACACACACACACACACACACACACACACACACACACACACACACACACACACACACACACACACACACAACACACACACACACACACACACACACACACACACACACACACACACACACACACACACACACACACACACACACACACACACACACACACACACACACACACACACACACACACACACACACACACACACACACACACACACACACACACACACACACACACACACACACACACCACACACACACACACACACACACAACACACACACACACACACACACACACACACACACACACTAAAACTTCAAAAACGTGTTCAGGGGACCTCAAAACGTAAAGATCTGATGAAATCTCGAATTCGAAATTTTGGTCCGAAACTAATAACTTCCCTACCCTCTGGTCGGGGAAGTTAAAAAAACAAAATTAGTATGTCGAAACCTTTCATCAATTTTCCGGAAAACTAACAATGCGGTCAGAAAATTTCTGGCAGATTTGGAAAGCGCTTTTAAATTGGCCACATGTTGTGTGAAATTCATTAGCAAATAAGCAAAATTTGCCACGTTATGAGGGAAAGTATAAAAAAAACAGTAAAAAATGCTAAAAAACATGCTTCTATACTTCCTTCTGTAATTCCAAATTACATTCTAATTCCAAAAAACCAAATACGCAATTCCCTCTCTCTTGAAATGTTCTTTCAAATACCGTTTCTAACATCGAAATCCGTTGGAAAATAAAAAAGTTATCCTGTTTAGAATCTGTTCCTTTTAGCTCGGGATAGCCCTTAAAATTTACAACTTCTACAGTTGTCCACGCCACAATTGCTCAAACTAAACTGAACGGCTGAACGTATGAACAGCGTCGCCCCTCCCCCCAACCGAGGTTATAAATCCCCTAAATTTAGGGGGAAAGCACCAAAGTAGGCAGCTCTGCGAGTGAACGACAACATTTATTTAAGTTGAATTTGTGCAAACGGTTTGAACAAATCTGTTTGCGCAAATGGTTTGAGCGTGTAAACGGACCTATAGGCAAACGATTCTCCCATTTTTTGTTAACTTGGTAGTTCAACGGCCAGTTCTTAGGTGGCGTTTTTGTCAAAAATAAATATACATCCCCCTGATTATGAAAACTCACTCGCAACGAAGTGGCTGTCATTTTGTCAAAATATAGGTTAGGTTCGCTCGACTCGAATAAAAGTGGAAGCGTATAGTCGAAGTGAACACCCCGCTGGGCTATTGTTGCGAGGGTAATTGAGTGTTAAAACGACGCTCCTCTTCGAAGTTACTAGGCATCAAGGGAAATTTCCCATCGTACTTCACGAAGGAATAGCTCACGGTCTAAATGTATTGCGAGCTGGGTCTCTCGATCGTTCTATCTCCTTCTATATTATAATAAATTTGTATGCGCTTCCTTTTTTAATTATGAATTATGGAAATAAACTTTAAGTTACTATTTTTTTTCAAAAACTATACAAAATTTGATCAAAAGTAGCTTTACATTACAGAGAAAACATTTATAGAAACTGTAATTGAATAATTGTTCTATTAAAAATTTTTTTAGGAAAATTTACAATTTTGAAAATGACTTTTGCTGGAATCTTTATTTCCATTAATTGTTCTAATTGAAGACAAAATAATGTTAAAGAAAAGAGAACTACTACATGGTTCAAGTAAAAGGTACCCCAACATCAATCTCAATTGACCGGTTGAAACCTACTTTTCTACCTGCTGTTACAAATGTAGAATTGGATCACCCATATGCAAAAACTCAGCTTTTCGACGTTGCAGCACCACAACCCCCACACAAGAGAGTTGTCATCCGTTCAGTTTAGTTTGAGCGTTTATGGCGTGGAGAACTGTAGAAGTTGTAAATTTTAAAAAATTGTCAAATATGTCAGATTCGGAGGAAGAATTAATGCTTGCTACGGCTACGGTATGCCTAATTAAAAAAATGACAAAATCAAAAGTTAAGAGGAAATGGTGTAAATCTTGGCTATTAAAAAAAGATTTACTTTCTCACACCAATTTAATTGATGAATTACGAGGTGAGCCTGACGATTTTTGCAATTATTTGCGTATGGACGAGGCTACATATCGACATTTATTGAATTCAATTACACCCATCATTTCAAGAGAAGACACCGTTATGAGACGGGCAATTACCCCTATATTCTCTACTTTTAATTTTCCAGAGACAGGGACAAGATATATATAGTTCGATAAATTCTCTAAGAATTTCCTTTTCTTTCGATATTGTTACCACTTGTTCATTCGTTTGTTCTCAACTATCAACTGACGGTTGACGAGACAGATTTTCATCTATGCGCATGCCCGAGATTGGAGTTGAGGTTAGAACATTGTTCAAATGTTCAAACCAATACACCAACATCAAACCAATTTTCTGTCAGATTTTACTCAAACCAATTTATTTTCGTTGCGCAAACATACAAACAACGTTTATAAGTAACGATTTATTTGTGCAAACTGGCTTGTTCAAACCAATTGGCGCAAATGGTCTGAGCGTGTAAACGGCCCTTTAGACCAAGACTTCTCTCTCTATTTTTGATAGCGCGCACCCGATTGGCTACATAATTTAATTAATTTCTAATTATCTTTTGGGTCAGGTGAAAAAATATTATTAGATTTTTCGCCTTAGAATAACATCCCTTATCCACCTTTAAGAGGATGTGGGATACTTATGGGACACTGTGTATAATGTATCTATTTTACAAGGTGATATTGCAGTATTACATGTGTAACAATAGTATATTACAATATAAGGTCAGAAAGTAAATCGTTGTAGAACGAGTGTGAACACGTTGCGGCACGAGCGTAATTTATTTGCGTCGACTGGGATGCACCAGTTTTGAAAATAATAATGAATTTCGTTGAATTCGTTCTGTAATTGTCATAGCTTATTTGGAGAACATTACATTGAATTGGAAATATGTTACTCTATTGTTTACTCTAACTTTAAATTTCTGATCATGGTTAAAGAAGGAAAGAACAAGTGCGGTTAGATAGCTTGGTAACGGTAGATAAAATAGTTTATATTTTAATCCATCTACCTAGATTGTCGAAAGCTTATGCCATGTCTTAAAATAAGGTTACAGTGAGTTTTTTAGTTTCAAATGTATACAAAGGATATAAATTGTTTAATGATATATTGTTACCTAAAATTATAATTGAAATATTATTTGTTCACCTTGGTCTAAAATTTACCAAGGATTTCCCAGTAAAATTAACAAATAACGCTACCGGATGAGGATGACCAATATAACCGAGGTCCACGGAGGGATCATCTTCCGATCATGCGACTCCATATATGCTTAGGGGCAGAGTCCGACCACCGCCCTGGTGACGGACTCAGCCCCCATCTATATAAACCGTTGCCAGTCCTGACGAATCAATTATTGTTATCTAGTTAGTTAGTTAGTAAGCTAGTTATCCGCTAGCATTATCACTTACCTATTGAATAGTGTTAGTAGTGTGTAATGGCTTTCAATATATGACTATTTCCCGATTGTCTGTAAGTATTTACTGGTCTTGTTATTACCTCTTCTACTCCTTCACCAAATGGTCCAATCTGTCATATCCACATGTAAAACCCCAGCTCTACCAATCCGGGGATGTGACAATATGGTGAAGGTGCCGAATTTCTAATGTCACGAAATTATAATTTACGTGATACAAAGAACGTTAACTATAAACAATTAAATACACAAGGGTTAGATCCCTCGAGATATTCGAAATTCACTCCTCCACGTCACAGTACGACAACATCTGAAGACCGATCACACAGTCTCGATAACTAATTAACTAACGTACCCGAAACCGATATTGAATACCATTCGGACCCCGAAACACATTTGTTACATAATCGACCCAACACACCTGAAACACAAAACCCTGTAATTATGGAGAATAAACACGACATCAATATGGCAAATACCACATTAATTCAAGCTATTAAATTAGATGATCAAAACCCCATTCTTCCTAAATTTAAAACACCACCAACATTCGACCCAGCTTCTGATAACATTATCTTTTTTATCCGGGAATTTGAAAAGTGTGCAGATCAAAATCGCTGGAACGACACTTATAAATTAAAATTACTAGGCAGCTACCTTAAAGACTCAGCTTCAACTAACGGAGCAAAAACATGGGAAATTGTAAAAAATGATTTCCTTCAGAAGTTCAATAAAGACGAAGCCATCGAAGAACTCAAGGATAAATTAGAATCGCGTCATCAACGACCAAAGGAAAGTCCGGTTGAATATTTTAATGATATCATCAACCTATGACGATTGATAGATACAAACATGCGGTTGACCGATATCAAACGCATCATTCGACTCGGTCTCAACGCGGAAAGCCAAAAATTTTTTGAAACCATATCAGATCATTTTGTTGCAACTAATTTCTGTTATTTTCTCTTCTTCTAACGGCTGTAGAAAAAACGTTGTTTGTATTTCGTGGCGAAATGTGTGTTTTAATGGCACCTTCGAATGACTTTTAGGTCTCGACTAAAATGACATTCTCAGGTGCCATTAAAAAAACACACATTTCGCGCACTTAATACAAAAATAACTATTTTACGAATATTAAAATTTCTAATGGTTTTACCAATATAAAACATTCCACAATTACAAGATAATTTATATATTACACATTTTTCTAAATTAGGTAAAATATCTTTATTTGAAGTAAATTTTTAGAGTTTAAATGATTGTCAAATTTAGGATGTTGTTAATTTTTTAATTCTTTAAATAATTTTCAATTATTACCTAATGATAAATTAATTTCTTTTGATGTTAAAAATCTTTTCCCTTCTATACGACCATTAGAATGTGTCAAAATTATTACTAATAAACTTATCAATTCAATTTTACTTATAAATATTCAGAAACAAACCATCGCTTTATTAAAACATACTTTATCATAAAAAATTTTCCAATTTAATAATAAAATTTATATAAAAAAATCTGGATTAGCAATGGGTTCACCATTATCACTCATTTTAGCAGAATTATTTATGGATTCATTTGAATTAAATTTGTCAAAACATAATTTATTTCTTAAACATATTCGTTTTTCGAAAAGATATGTAGACGATATATTTTGTATTTTTTCTGGATCAGTTGAAAAAATCAATGAATTTCTAATTTTTAATAATTATTTATATAAAAATATTAAATTTACTTTAGAAATTGGTAATGATAATATTTCCTTTCATATTAATATCAAAATTAATAATTTTAAATTTGATTTTTCCATTTATAGGAAACCAACAACAACTTCTACTATTATTCCATTTGATTCTTTTCACCCGTTAAATTATAAATTAGCTGCATTTAATTCCTTTTTTCATAGACTTTTTTCAATACCAATGAATAATAATAATTTCAATTTTGAACTTAATATTATTCAATATATAGCTAAAATTAATAAATTTCCAAAATTTATAATTGATAAACTTTTTAATAAATTCAAACATAAATTTATTTTACATTCAATTACAAGTCTAGAACCAATTTCAAAATTAAAAAATAATTTTCATTCAATTCCATATTTAGGACCAATTTCATTATTTGTTAAGAAAATTCTAAAACCTTTTAATGTTAACATTGTTTTTAATCCTTCATTAAACATCAAAATTTTAACTTCACATAAAGATATTTTACCAAATTTAGAAAAAAGTGGAATATATAAATTATCTTGTAATTGTGGAATGTTTTATATTGGTAAAACCATTAGAAATTTCAATATTCGTAAAAAAGAACATTTAAAATGTATTTCTAGTTTGAATATGAACAAATCAAATTTTGCAAAACATGTTATTACATCAAATCATAATTTTGATAAATTTTCAATTTTATATATTCAGAATAAGAATATAAATCGATTAGATTAAAATAGATTACATTGAACAATTTTGTATTACATCTTTTAAAAAATCAAGTAATACAGAATTAATAAATGAAATAACAGAATTTAACTTGAATTTTAATTTGAATTTTAATTTTTATATCTCAATTTATCGATTACTTTTAAAAATATTTTACATTACTTATTTTATAAAATTAATTAACAATTTTTGTTAATTGATGGTAAGAAATTTTAAACAAAATGTTAAAAACCAAATTAATAACTTTAACATATATAGGATCTGATGATGGGTATTTGAACCCGAAATACATATAATACAAATATTTTTATAATTAATATATGGGATTTGATTTTGAGTTTTTTAATTTTATTAATTTTGTTAAATATTATCTTATATTTGAGATGGATTCATGGTTTAAAAATATAAAAAAGAATACGTAGAATTTTTTCACGAAATATAAGTTCGATGTAAAAATCTAATATCGACAACTAATCACCGTATTCCAATATTAGGTCAAACACACCTTGAATTAGAATTGGAAAACTTAAAAATAAAAACTAGCTTAATGATCGTTGACGACCTTCCGTATCCGCTAATTTGAGGTATTAGGTTTTTAATAGAAAATAATGTAGACATTAGCTTTGAAGATAAAATACTTCTCATCAATGACAATGCAATTCATTTCAATTGGAATAATACAAAGAATCAATTATTGTACATAGATGACAACGATATCTCGAACAATGCTATCAAAATATGATGTGATAAGAGTGTTCATGTGAAAACAGGAACAAAAACCGCGGTACCGATATGTTTTTCACATAAGATTACACACGATACATTACATAATTATACGTTTACACCTGCTATGACAATAACAGGTAAGAAAGGCTTAATCGTATACCCCGAAATAACGGAAGAACAAGTAATAGTAGAATTAATGGGGAGTAGACAACAACATTAGATTTCAAAATTAGGTCACATACAACGTGTCCTCTTTTAAATCTAACAACAACGGACGAAGAATTACAACAACAAACAATTAGCAATAACTTACTTGTAAACGAACGGCAACAGGTGTATACACTTTTACAAGAATTTCGTGATGTCTTTGCGTTTAACATCACTGAAATGGGACATACGGACATTGTGGAACATGTTATCGATACTGGAGACGCTCAACCCATTCGAAGTCGTCCATACCGAGTCTCTCAAAAATAACGGGACATGATCCAACAGCAGTTAAAAGAAATGCTGAATAATGGAGTTATCCGACCGTCTACATCCAGCTGGTCTTCACCAGTTGTCCTGGTCAAGAAAAAAGATAAAACTTATAGATTCTGTGTCGATTATCGTAAATTGAACACAGTTACAAAAAAGGATGTGTATCCATTACCTGTAATCGACGACATTCTAACCTATCTTGGCGGTGCTAAATACTTCACCAACTTGGATTTATTCAGTGGATACTGGCAAGTCCGAGTAAATAATGATAGCAAGGAAAAAACAGCATTTGTTTGTCCGGACGGTCTCTTCAAATTTGAAGTTTTACCTTTTGAATTATGTAATTCACCTGCAACATTTCAAAAATTAGCCGACACTGTTTTTCAAGACATGAAATGGAAAGAAGTACTAATCTGCCTTGACAACATTGTCGTTTTTCCACAACTTTTGAAGAACATTTACATCGATTACGAAGAACTTTCTGAGGAATGCTCACTTGACACTCAAACCTAGTAAATGTTCGTTCCTTCAACCCGAAATTAAATTACTAAGCCACAAAGTCAATGGAACTGGTATATTACCTGACGAAGAGAAACTTGAAGCCATTTCTAAGTTCCCAACCCCTAAAACAGTAAAATAACTACAATCATTCTTGGGACTTTGTAATTATTATCGTAAATTTATCCAAAATTTTTCTCAAATCGCACGACCACTCTACGAATTAATCAAGAAGGATACTACTTTTACTTGGCAAGCTACCCAAATCCAAGCTTTCGAACAACTTAAGAAGAAACTTTATGAAGCGCCCGTACTAGCACATTATAATCCAGATAAATAAAGTGAACTACGTGTGGACGCCTGCATTGACGGAATAGGTGCCATTCTCCTCCAACCGGGAGAAGACAACAAATTGCATCCAATAGCTTATATTTCAAGAACACTTACAAATTATTGGAACAACATGCAAATAGTTGTTGAAAAATACGTCAAGGGTTGTCCAGATTGTCAGGCACGCAAAGGACCATCCAACTTAAAACTTCAAGGTCTTCTGCAGCCCATAGCAGTGTCACATATATTCCAAAAAATCGGAATCTACCTGTTAGGACCATTTAAAAAATCAATTCGAGTAAGAACCTTCATTGTCGTTGCTACAGATTATGGAACCCGTTGGCCTACAGCTGCGGCTATTCGCGACGGCAAAGCTGAACACATCGCTCAATTCCTTGTTGATTTTATTATTACAAAACATGGAGCACCACGTTATCTGTTGAGTGATCGCGGTAGCGCTTTCCGATCTGAGTTAATCCAAGAATTACTTCAGGAAATGGGAATAACTCCGTTATTCACCACCAGCTATCATCCACAATGCAATGGACTGACAGAACGTCTTAACAAGACTTTAGCCGACATGCTCAGTCTTTACACAAATACTCGCCAAACCGATTGGTGCCTATACATACAACATTTAACTTTTGCCTATTACTGCAGTAAACAAGATACCACCCAATTCAGCCCCTTTCGGTTAGTTTATGGACGCAAACCAGTACTCCCAACTGAAGCAAACCTCATCGGAAAAACCGGATTTGACGTAGCAAAATACCTTCAAGACACCGAATGAGTACGACAACAAGCAATTCCCAATATTACCTCCAAACAACGTAAAGACAAAATGTGTTATGATGACCGTCATCGGCACACCACGTACAACGTGGGAGAAAAAGTTAAAGTGTATACACCGAAAAGTATCGTTGGTTTAAGTGATAAATTAATTTTACGATGGCATGGCCCCTATGAAATACTCGCGAGAAAAGCCGAAGTAAGCTATCAAGTGAAAATGGGAACCAAACGCAAACCAATTACAGACATCGTGCACGTTAGTAGGATTCTTTCTTACAACGCTCCTTGGGCTGCTGAACAAGAGGCGATCTCGAACATTACAAACGTCCACGCAGCACCAGCGGATTCTCTTTTTGATGTTTCCGATGAGGATACATCCTCCCCTGAGTCAGTGGCCGATGCATAACATGCACATATTTTCTTCATTTCAGCACTGACGACCAACGAACCACATTATTATGACATTCTACATGGGAACACCAACAATTGCGAACCTGAATATCCAACCTCCGGTTTTTTGATCGGCCTGGTATCCTGGCCGCTTATAACTATCTTAAAACAGTCCTCCAATATCCTATATTGGATATAAATAAACATCTCGAATCAACATCTTCCAACGTATTCGATGCATTTCGGGTAGCTCGTTATCGTCGAACACTTATACTATTTTTAATGAATATCACCGACCTAGAACGGCAAGAAAATCTTACTGCCCTTACGGAGTCAGACGAGTTAATGACAATAATACCCACATTTTTTCACAACCTCGAATGGTTCGCAAAAAATGCCAATACAACCTCCTTTACTGAGGTGGCGATCCCTATCTGCGGAGATCCACCAGTCCCGCCTGAATCTTGGACCAATGATTAGAAATTATAACCTCACAGTAACTTTCCAGCAACACTATCTCAACAAATATATACGTTCCTTCCTTTCAGAATCATGGCCGTTTTTGGGTACATCACAGCCTTGTCTGTCAAGATTACTCCAGGAGCGTATGGGAAACCACTCCCTGAAACAATAGCCTATGAGGCCACCATTCCATTAACCCATAAAACAGAATGGTTTATTTTTCCACACATGTCCACCATTACACCGGATAAGGCCGTTCATCCCTCCTGTCGCAGGGATCCACGGCCCATCTGTGCTTATGGATCTTTATTAAACGAAATACATCTTTCCTTAAATAACTACTTAACAAATATTGACCGTAATCTAGGTCCAGTCATATTCGACAGTATCGCACAAGCTACACAAGCGGAAAACGAAAGTACATTAGAAGAATCATGGACATCTCACGATACGTCCACATCTAGTAACACTTTTAAATATAAACGCGCACTTCACTTCTTAGGAAGCGCCTTACATAGGTGTTGTGGAGTAGCAACACAACGGAAACTCGATGACATGACTGCATCTAACCTCCAATTCGCACAACAAATACAACGAATTAATGCAGGATTGCAGTCTACCTTAAAAACAATAACTTCCAATACACACAATTTTAATCGTTTCGCAGATGATGTAAAACATAATTTTCAAACACTCGAGGCTGTCTCCAAACAAATACAAACCAAATATAATCTCCTCCGACAGCGAATAGACAAGGACGATCGGGTCCTACATGAGGATCTCATCGATATTTATTATAATCTTTTTCAAAACTCTCGCCAACTATATCAAACGGCTCACTCCCAACGAAATGCCGAAGTAATGCAAAACTGTAGAACACATCATATCCCATTGATCCTAATCCAACCCGAAATCCTTAACAAAGATTTACAAGTACTCGAAAGACAACTTAACATCGATGGGTATGGACTGGCTATTTCAAGGCAACACATCTCACGGTATTACAAATTGCCTTTGGCAGATTGTGTCCTTGTTGACTCTCACATGGTACTTCAAATACGAGTTCCAATTACCAGACAAAATATGGAATGGAAATTATGGGAACTCTTAACAACATCCTTTGGATGGCATAATGACACCTGCATTATCAAGCACGACACCTTGTATTTGGCCACCGGCTCCATTGCTGGATCTGTAAAAAAACCCTCTTTACGACCCATTTCAGGATCTAGCTTGCATGATTGCAAACCCTACGATACACAATTATGTTACATACCACGCTTTTCAACGGATATCGCCTATGGACCTAAATGAGCTTATCGAATGCACGACGGGGCGACAGTCGAAGACCTGAGTCGCCATTGCGCTTTCAGGTGTCACCAGGCCCAATCCATGGTTATTGCAGAAATTCGAGAGAATGTTTATGTACTCACCCACCCAATGGGTAGCCTGCAGCTTAACTGCGATGGGAATATTGAAAATCTTCCCCAGGAAGTATACAATAAACCAGGAGCACTGGAAATACATCTACCATGTAATTGTCAGTTGCAAACTAGCAACAGCACAATAATCCCTACACGTTAACCATGTAAGCGCACGAAAGCGCGCCCCATCCATGTTACATGTATTGCCGGTTACATGGTCTAACCTTAACTCATATTTGATTCATCCATTACATCATGAAACCCATCCTGTTTTTGATAACTTTTCGGGGTGTTTGAATACTAATTGGACCTTAGCGGTCGCCCATTTGAATTTGTCCACTAACATCCACCATAACAACCTCCGTTGAGGGGACATTATCTGCATTAAAACTAGTAGAATTTCACACTGATAACATAATGTTTCTTTGGAATATCTTACTAACCGCTCTAGTTGCGTGGATCCTTTTCAAACACAGAGGAACACTAGTAGCCATCGCCAGTGCCGTCCCAACAGTGAGAGCGGACTCTCTTTTTTACTCTGAAAGACTTGTTTTAATTAAAATTGCGGGACTAATTGTCACTGTTATGACACTAATAATATTAGTCATGTGCTTTATTTGTTTTATCAAATGCATGTACCTTTCAGGCAAACACCCTACAACCACTAACGTTACCTCCTTGGAATCAGGAGACGATACTCAAGGATACCTTTCGCGAAATTATAAGGTTTCTACTGTCCAGAAGCTCCATTCAGTGGTAGCCCAACCTCGGATACCGCGAGCGGACGCCTCTCCCCGTCCCCCTTCTTGTTAAGGACTGGTAAACCCACTTAGGGGATATGCCAAATCTTTCTTGGGCCCTTTTAACACAGATTTGAGCTGTCCAGGGTCCACCTTCTACAACAGGGGGAAAAATACATATAAATTTCTAGCAAAATATTAGAATAAGAAGTGTAAATTGGTGTGCACAAACAATTTAGATACGCGCCATAGTGCAAGATACTTGTTGTAAGCTAAAAAACTGTTTAAATTGTGTAATCCCTAGTCATAACTCTACCTCACAATGTTACTTAGTCAAATAATCATCTATGAACTTATCTTAATACAATTAGCCGAGAAGACGCTGCAAACAGTAGAAATAACATCTGGATTGTATTTCGATCGAGTACCACATGTATACCTGTTTGAGGCCTCTTCTCCCCTAATTTTTCGCTTAAATATTGATACTACTTCAGAAAAAACCTTTTGTGCCCATTGTAAAAATGTTTATTGTGCTAGGTTAGACGATGTATTAGATTTAGGTCAGGACGAATTGCAACAGGGAGATCAAGACCCTGTGTTACTTTACGATGATGGGGAAAGTGGAACCTGTAACTCTATCACTAAGAGTCATGTGAAACGAATTCTGAGTAATGACCGTGAATTACAATTAACAGCGCGGGAAATTCAAAACTACAATGTGACAATAGTGGACGTCCCTATCAACAAGAAGAAATTGACTTTGCAATGTGACGTGCAGGCCGAACAAGAATTTTTAACTAACATTTGGTTACTTCGCGAAAAAGTATTACTCACCATAGAAATGTGCCAATCGCGTAAATTACATCCGCGAATAGTGCCAATAAAAACACTTAGTGCAGTGCTACGGAAAGGTGAGACCCTATGGACCAGTGAAGGATACAGAACCACGTTCAAAGAACTGTCACGCTATTATGGAGTCCCAATCGCCGAGTGCAGCCTCTCCAAGAGTATGGCCATCATTGGAGTTCATGTACCTTTGATTCGACGAACCAAACAAAACCTTGAGGTTCGACGAGTCATTGCTCCAACCTTTTCGTGGGACCACTACACTTGTGCGATCAAGATGGAACTGAATGTGATCGCCACTGCAAAAAGTACAGCCAATGTCACCATCTTATCTCCGCGCTGCGACCTTACAAAAGAAGACATCTGCCAGCTGACGGAGCCCACAGGAGAACATATGACAAGCTCCATTTGCGCCCAAAGAGTCACTCAGGGTTCCACAGTAGAAGAATTATCCACTGCTTGTCGCTTGAAGTGTCGCAAGACAGGAACCAACGTCCAATATTTGACCCCGTTCGCCAACCAAAAATTTGTGGTCAATCCATCCAACCAAGAGCTGCAAATTGTGTGTGGGAAAAACATCACAAAAATAGCCCCGCAAATTGGGCCAATTGAAATCCAATGACCATGTAATTGCTCTCTCCAATCTCTCAACCGACAAGTATTCAAACCACAAACCACTTGCTTGGACACCATGCCGAGAGAGGTCACATACAAGTATATCCTTCCAGCAACATTGACGGGGATCAAAACCCTACAGATACCCCGTTATACGAATGCCAACCCGGTATTCACTACTCTTAATGAATGCCTCGACCTAAAATGGATCCAGCTCAATGATGAATTATCACCTAGTGAGACTAACAACGAGTACCATTATTTAACCCTTTTAGTGGACTTGGGGTTAATATCCGCTATAATCACTCTTAACTGTTATACTAAACACCTGGTGCGACAAACCAAAAAATTAGTCTTCCGGAGAACACGCGACGCATCCATCCGAGGCACCATCCGAGTGCTTCGACCGCCCTTACCAATTCCCAGGGAAACAAGGCCAGGTTACGTCGTTATGAGTTACCCTAATTACTTAACACCCACAAAATTGGAGGATAGGAGTAACATCTCATACTATCACCTCCCCTGAGCGAGACAATGCACAGCATGACCCGTACTAACGGCCATTAATAACAAGAGGGATAAACAAGTACTTACTGTACGACACCGGAAACACCATCCTGACATTATTAAGCGTATAGTACACTCGGTAGATTCCAATAGTGGCATCCAGCCCTAGCGTCTCATACAAAATCTGCTCGGAATGTTCCCGTACTACGCCTGGAAATGAGGCCATCATCATCTCTTCATCCATGTAACTGTTATTGGAACCACACATATTGTTATTGGCACCATCCATTTCTATAAAGTCTAAGAACGTAAATGAACAATACCACCGACAATCACCGTATATCTTTATCAGTAACCTTTACTTCCCGACGACTGTTGGACTCAGATCATTAAGTGCGCTTTTCCAATAAACTTAAGACTTGAGATCTGAGTTGGGCAGACGCCGTGAGGTGAAGAAAACACGACCGTAATGTAACAGACTATAAACTGATAACCAATGTTCAAAATAGTTATAAAATATGTGAAAGCATTTGTTGTGATAAGAAAACTTGCAAATTTTAGGTTTCAAACACACATTGTACTAAATTATGGATTTATGTAAAAAACCGCATTTCTGCATGGAGTTGAAGTAGTGGTCACCCTTATCGCCCGGTGAAGCGATTTCTTAAGCCGAGGGGAAATTGTTACCAAAAATTAAAATTGAAATATTATTTGTTCACCTTGGTCTAAAATTTACCAAGGATTTCCCAGTAAAATTAACAAATAACGCTACCGGATGAGGGTGACCAATATAACCGAGGTCCACGGAGGGATCATCTTCCGATCATGCGACTCCATATATGGTTAGGGGCAGAGTCCGACCACCGCCCTGGTGACAGACTCAGCCCCCATCTATATAAACCGTTGCCGATCCTGACGAATAAATTATTGTTATCTAGTTAGTTAGTTAGTAAGCTAGTGATCCGCTAGCATTATCACTTGCCTACTGAATAGTGTTAGTAGTGTGTAATGGTTTTCAATATACGACTATTTCCCGATTGTCTGTAAGTTTTTACAGGTCTTATTATCACCTCTTCTACTCCTACACCAAAGGGTCCATTCTGTCATATCCTCATGTAAAACCCCAGCTCTACCAATCCGGGGATGTGACAATATTTTTAATTATAATTTTATTACAAAATTGTAATTTTTGTTGAAATTAAAGGGAAATCATTAACAGGATATATTTACAAAAAGACTTTTTGCTGTAATTGAGAAACAATTGAAATTTCCTAAAGATGACTTTACATGCACCATAGAATACTTTTTTCAAATATCGACGAAATATGTCATTTCGTGTATAAAGGACACGCACATAAATTTTCGACTTTATTTTGGAAAACTTTGCCAACGTTTCGCAACCAATCGTTGCTTCTTCAGGGCTAAAATACAAAAATTATACAATCAGCATCAGATATGACAAACATCGAATAACAATAATTAAAGATTGTAATCAGTTTCATTATAGAGATAGAAATAAAAAAATATAAAAAATCAATCAAAACGCCAACATTACCTCGTTTTCAATTAAATTAAAAATCGAACAATAGATGAAATTATTTTCCTTTAAGGAAAACACAGCAATAAATCAATGTGAAACTCCAACAAATGAACATAAACACTCATAAAACAAAACTAATTGGAGCGGTTAATCACCTATTAACAATCTCTTTCAAAAATCACTTTAGAAAAAACCAAAAACAGAGCAATCAATTGAAACATTAAAAACAAAATGGAGGTAGTCTTTTCTTAGTTCCATTATCTTCAGGGAGCCACCATTAATGTCCACGATAATAAAACTGCCTAACATATCTAATAAATTAATATATGTATAGTGCATACACAGTAACAATAACAATACAATTGAACCGTCGGACATCAAGACTCTCAACAATAACAATCTGTCTCAACAACCACAAAGACAACACAAAATACTCATTAAATATTGAAAATCGAACAATTATCTAGGTTCTCAAGTTACACGAACCTTGAATAGTGGGAGGAGAATTTGGTGCAATTAATTTTTTCAAATATGTTTTCATGTTTTCATACATTTAGACATTTGCAATTTTTGTATCGTATTTTGTACTTTTCTGTCTAAAGACTTTAGATTTTCGGTTTTTGGTTCATTCTCGGCAGTTTTATCATCAAATTTAGATTGAATTCGACAAAAATTTTCGATTTTCTTCATCCAGTTGTAATATTGGAGGATACAAATCAATCAAATCACCATAATTAAACAATCATCTAAAATAAAAATAATCCATTTAAATTTGAAAGAAATTTACTTAATTTCATAAGCTTTAGATTCAACTTACATTATCACGTCTACTTTCATTTTTGAACATTACATGATTAATAAAAAAATTCTCTGAAAGTATTTTAAACTAATTATTCAGTTCATCGCTTATAAAAAATCAATGAAGCTTACATTATTCTTTTATAAACACAAATAAATGGAATTCTTTGGTGTAGAATATTTGTACTTATTTTGAAGATTAAAGTAATTACAATACCATTATTATTAAATATCTTTGCTGCAATTAATACAATTGTCTCATGGTTGTATTCACTTCAACATTTCAATCGATTTGTATAGAAATAAAAATAAAGGTCCGTTACAAAAATTACTGATTACCAATGCTTCAAATTTTTCAAGATTCTATAATTACATTTTAATTACTCCAGTAGATATCTAACGACCCACAATTTTGAAAATTGACTTTTTAAAATTAGCTGAATGCTAACTTGATCGGTATACAGTTATACCTTGAAGTGTTATTCTACCAATCGGTCGGTTATTATTTAACGATTTTTGTGTTCAATGTTGATCATAATGCGGTGAAAACCAACAAATAAACAATTATTGGTGACTTAAAATAAACGATAAAGACTACTTACCAACGCTGAAAGTATAAAATTTAACAGAAAATCCGTTGGTAATGTTAATGTTACAATTGACCAAATAAATAAGTGGTAGTTTTGTCTTAAGCCAATCTTCTTGCAAATTCAAGGATTTAAGGATAACAATTAATGAAAATTGTGAAAAAAAAGACCAATTTGTAACATGATTAAGATTGCTCCATTACCACTTCAAGTATTAATAAAGTTGAAAAATTACATTTTTGTGCTGTCTCAACTGTTTTAAGTAAAATAATTAAGATTTTACTGGCAACAAATTTATACAAAGTGTTAAAATTTATAGGTTATGTTGAGTTGACATTTTCTAAGTAAACAGTAGAACGCAATATTGAACAAGTTGTCCATGTTGCCACATTTATTACCCAACAATTGGAGAAATTAATCTCCAAGTCGAAAAATTGGACTTTCATTAATAATTGAAAGTTAAAATTCAAGTCTAGTTGTTTAAGTCCGTTAACAGTGATAAATTTTTACAATTTATTTTTGAAAATATAAATTATTATATTTTATAAAAATCTACAATGTTCTTCTCTGTACATAGAATTCCTGTAGATTTGGCAATAGGGAAGTTACCGATTTCTTTTTCAGTATTGCGGTATTGTCAGATTGAATGAAAGTAGTTGAACTAATTTTTAATTTTAATTAATTATCACAATTACGTTGGTAAAAATTTCACTCTTATCGTGAGTTATGTCGATATTTTCAATGTATAATCACTATAATCAGAAACGAGAAACTTGGGGCTATGTTATACAATATTGCCATGGTACCTACATGAACTATAAATGAATGAATTTTGTTGTAATTTGTAGTTGCAAACAAAAAAATAATGGTTTACCTATAAATAAACAATAAAAATCTAAATAATATTCAGTGAATTTAGTAGGAATTGTAGTTTTCAAGAGTTTTATTCTTCATTGTCTTATTTCATAAATATTTAGTAGTTATCTAATTTCAAAGAATTCTTGTTGATACGGCAACGTTGCTTGAAAAATTTTACATTGGAGAAGTTAGCGTGGATATCAGTTACTTTAAGATGGCGATATTGTTGGGTTATCGTTCCCGTAATGTTAGTTGGTGTATTATTCCATTAATTAATTTATTTTATTGGTACACTTGGTAATTACTGAAAATTCGTGTTAGTTTTGTTTAGTGATTGTTTTAAGTGCATTGATGAGAATTTGCGCTCTTTTAGCAGCATAAATTTGGTAAGAAATATTATTAATTTTCTTTTGGATTTCTTATAGTACTACATGAATAAAATTTTGTAGGTATCTTCAGAGGATCTCTGTCAGCGATTTTTTAACCGCTCGCCCGCGGTTACATATAAAGCTTGATTTTGAGATTTCCAACAGATCTTATGGTAATAAGATTTGATATAATACCATAGGGGCACAGTACACAATAATATTGAAAAGAATCATCTGCCTTCGATAGCTGGTGACGGTACAATTGGCGTTGGGAGCGATGTCGCTGAGACTGGATTATCCTCGATTATCGCGATAGTACGCACTGTTTATAGAATGTGAATTTAAAACATTTTAATACTAAAATACTAACTTTCCTAAAAATTCTCCATTTTACCTTAGTAGAGGAGTGTGGGGCAAGAAAGTTTAATGATACGGCCGCCTTTCTATCCTTTCCATAGCTTACTTTACTGAATTTATCAGTAACTATTGCTTGTCGGCATATGCAAAGTGGCCACTTTAAAAAATACAATAATTGACGAATATCTAACTCAGTAGCGTAGCCTGAAAATTTATAAGAGGGGGGTTTTGGGTTTTCAAAATTAAGAAACAATGCATATAATTAGGCATAGTAAAAACAACATGTTTGCTAAATAAATAAAACCCAAAATCTCTAAACAAAAACGAAACGAACAAAAGAGGTAACAAAAAAATTAATATACTTGAAACAAACACAACTTTATTTGATTGCTCCAAAACATAATAGAAATAATAACAAATACGTATTCTTTTATATGATACACAATAAATACAGATAATAGACAAACATATACCTATTATTAAAAATAAGAAATAAATTCGTATTCAATCGAAAGATAAATTAAAAATTTGAAAGGGGCCGAATCTATGAACCGGCCTAATAACTTTCCCGACACGAGTCCGAGTTTTTAAAAAAACGAGTACCATAGCACGAGTTTTGTATACTATTTTTTCTATTGGAGATACTTTATTAAAAAAAAAAACTAACTTACTATAAAAATCAAAATCGGGAATCGAGAACCGTGGCTAACTCACAACCACCGAAAAATTCAATGAGGAACCAGCATCTCGTCAACAAAAACTCTGTTCACTAATCGGTGATTCCACACACACCCTTTTCAGTTCGACTTTCTTACAATTCGATTCACAATTCAATTGCGAAATTTTGACAGAACGACAGAACTGTCATTTGAGCGCGGAATAAAAAGTAGTACGGTAGTCCCAACAAAAACATGGAAAAATTCAATTCATATAGACTGAATTGTCGAGAGAATATACATTTCTTTTTTAGGAGAAATCAAAATGCATATTATGTTAAAACATTTATTTATTAAAAAAGCGCTAACCGAAACACAAAACCCGCTCAAAAAACCGCTTGAAAACAAATATTCTGAGGTTATGTTTCAAAAATGACAGAAGAATGTAAACAAACGCATAGGATTTTATGCCTCCAGTGATACCAACAGTAGATATCATTCTGTCTTTATAAACTACCGTTATAAATTTTGCTACGCTTTAAAAATTATGTTGGATAACCTTCTAAACTGTCATTTCAAAATTTCGCAATTGAATCGTGAACAACAACTCTTTTCTATGGCAACCGATACCTGATAGAAGGCGGCAAATTTGAATTGGTTGACTAGACTATTTTGCCAATTTTGTGCCCTTATTTAAAAAAAGAAAAGAACATCGCAGATGATGGGTATCGTTTTAGACATAAAAGCACATGCCCTTTCGATTGGTGATATCAAATTAATATGTTATCTTGATTTTTTTTCAATCAACCCCCTCCCCCTTCCACCCCCGTGGTCCGATTGGCACCAAAAACTAATCAACTCGAACGGCCACCAAATAGTTTGTGCTGACCAAATTTGAACTCAATCGGTGAAACCGTTTTTGAGTAATCGTTGGAGAACCGACAGACGCATACATACACACACACACACACACACACACACACACACACACACACACACACACACACACACGGACATAATGCTAAAAACTTCAAAAACGTGTTCAGGGGACCTCAAAACGTAAAGATCTGGTGAAATCTCGAATTCGAAATTTTGGTCCGAAACTAATAACTTCCCTACCCTCTGGTCGGGGAAGTTAAAAATCACAGTACGGATAAGTATTTAAGACCCGAAACCAAAATAAAAATATCAAAGAAGAAAAAAAATAGAAAAAAAAAAGAAAAAATTATTTTGCATTTTGCCATTGCCAATTCATTAATTACCTCTTCCGGGGTTATAGAGATTTCGGGACGAACGTTCAGCAGCGATAACCCATTTAAGCGGTTTTTGCTTATTGCATTTCTTATATACGACTTAATTAGGGTTGCTTACATTTTTTCTGTCGATTATAGTATTTTTTAAGTAAGCTATAAAAAATATAGTACACTTAAAAAGAAATATAGTACAAAGAGTAAAAAAGAGCAAAGGTAAATTTTCTACTTATTTATTTTTATAAAATCTAGATTTTTTTTGCACTTGCATCTTTTAACAATTTTTTGTCAACAATAAAAGTGTCATAAGCTATATCGCATTCAATTTTTAGATTAATGTCGATCAAAAGCTCATGATTCATTAATGAGATGCTCGCTCTGTTTCTCTCTTCGGGCTATTTCGAATTCATAATTGAAAAAATCTTTTCAGTGAATGCCGAAGTGGCTGAAATAGAGAGCAAGAATGAAATTAACTTAAATAAATTTTTTAAATTGTTTTCGGTATTTTTTAAAATATGTTGCCATTTTTCTCCTGTATTTTTGTTGGTAAACCCACTAGTATCCTTTGCTTTTGTAAATATTTCATTAATATTGTTATTTCAGAGTAAATTTCGTCCATTTGGTTATTCAGTTTTTCTTGTAAATTTACAACGTTTAATATTGCCTCAAAGTCATCAAATGAAACTTCCTGTTTTAAAATTTAATTTTTGAATTTTACACAACCAATTACTTTCATTAAAATCAAACCATTTAATAAGAAATTCCAGACTTCTATCAATGAATACTAGAAAATTCCTTTTAATTTCATCACTTTCTCTTGGACATTTGGCTTCTAAGGATTGTATCATTTTTTTAGTTTCATAACCATAGAAACAGTCTTTTTTACGTTGTTCTAGCGCTGATTTTAAAGTTGACAATATTATATACATCTATGAGTGTGATGTTATTACCTTCAGGTTGTTTCACGGCTTTATGGAAGTTATGTAAGAAATGGCTCGCAAATTCAAAAAGATTTGAACTTTACTGTTTCCATCAGTTTCATCCATTATTAAAATATCTCGAATATGGGTAGGACATTCCTCCCCTAAACAATTGAAATAATCACCCAAAGGCTTCCAATTCAAAATTATGTTGTCTACGCAAAATAACAATGAAAGCTACCTTGTACCAACATGTCACTTTAGTTCATGCCATTCACCTTCAAGAGCAGCAACATTTTTTTTTAGGTTCTTCTCTTCGGACTGCAGATACAGAGAAATGGCTGTAAAATTTTAAAATTACATTTTCAACATCTATTCTAAAAAAATTTATTGCATGCTTGATTGTGTTGTGAACTACGTGTGCGTGACAATTGCCCTTTACCAAATTAAAAACTGCAGATTCTATATTTTTATAAAGAGAATGATGAATACCACAGTTTGCATTGCGCTCAAACCAGACACTCTATCAAAGGAAAGTTTGTGGTGGGATAGTGATTTGTCTCAAACATTCCATTTGCTGACTCATCACAATTTTCGTAAAAATCTAATAACTTGTTTTGTATCCCATTCTCAGTATCAAAATACTGAACGATTAAAGGAAATAGTTTTATATTTTTTCTATTACTTGCATCAGTTTGCGAACAAAAACAAATTAGAGGCAATTAAATCATTCAGTAAAATTTGTAAGACGTAGAGTCCCAAAACTTCATTAACCAGTTCTTCATTTTAGTACGTCCTAATTGTACGTTCAAAGTGATTTTAGAATTGACATATATGATTTTATTGAGTTTTATCGTGCAATTCATACTATTATACGAAAGATTGAATTTTACAGTAAGGTAGGTTAAAGCAAGCTCACTGGCTGTTACCTTGTCATCACAAGTAGTAGAAGCAGAAGTAGAAAAAGAGTCCGATTCACCATAAAAGCAATCTAACGTAGAAGTTTTCTTATAAAATTCAATTTTACGTTTATGTTGCTTTGTCTCACCATGTCCTTTAATCTTGAATTATAAAACACCTCAATTCATACAAATCATTCGATATTTTTGTTAAACAAAAATTAACCCAAACAACCTAAAAGGACTCACCTGATCAATTCCACTTTTTGCGATAGAAAATGTTATATTACATGGTGTACATTTTGTATTATATATATTTAACGGATCTTTAGTAATCCAATCATACACTCTTTTCCTTTCAAGTTTAAATTTTTGGAGTCGTTTTTGTATTTTCCGCTTTTTAGTGGGTGTGAGAGTCGTACCTAAACTTTCGATATTGCTATCAGTGTCCATAAACAATTTAATTAACACAATCCCAAATGAAAAAACGAAGGCAAGACAGTTGCAAGAATAAAAATTTATTTGGCATTGTTAATTTTCACATTAACATAACAAAAAAACAGTTCGGAATTCGGAACAAAGCAAGACCTAGATGGCGTTCGGATAGAATTTGAATGCCCTTGGTCTTGCGACTAATGCACGCATGTCTGTCTAAATGGAACTTTAAGGTGCATTCACAAACTTAAATCAAAATGAGAAATTTGTTTGTTATAAGTTTTTATGTTTCGAAAAAAACGATTGGCCTATTTAACTGAAATACACCGTATCCCATAAGTATGGCACATTCTCTTAAGGGCGGATAAGGGATGTTATTCTAAGACGAAAAGCCTTATACAATTTTTTCACCTGACCCAAAGAAAATTAGAAATTAATTAAATTATGTAGCCAATCGGATGCGCGCTATAGTGATAAAAAATGGAGGGACGAGTTTTAGTCCAACGATAATAGTAAAGCAGAGATACGGCGGTTGGGAGTAAGGGTACTCTCACATCGCAATATTTGCCGTTATTATTGTATCCTATCGTTGATTTTTCAATTGTATATTCTTTTTATTTTAATGACTATTAAAATAATGAACAAAAAATTGTAAATAGATGATAAAATCTATCAATTATTAAGTTTGATAAAAATGTCTAGTTTACAAAATAAATCATATTATTTAAAATAAATCAAAGCTCTTTTTGGCCGAAATAAATAGTAAAAGAATTTTAAACATTATTCAATTTTAAAACAATTCTTACTGAACAATTACTTCGAATAGATATTTGTCCTTCATTTAATAGTCTGGTGATAATACATAAATAAAATCATTTCTTACACTTATGTTGAAGTTTATAGCTGAAGTACCAAGAACTTCGATAACACGACAATACTACATAGGTGCCGGTATTTGTGTAATACAGTCTGGCAGAAAGTTGATAAGTCGGCGACGAATTATTTCAATTGTACAAAATATTGTTATTTTCTTTTTTTTCTGATTCTCAATCGTTTTCACAATGTTTCTTGCAAATCAATTTTCGAAGTCAGTAGTTATCGAATCGTTGGTAATGAGACATATTTTTCAAAAGGTTGCATTATAGTGCTTCAGACTATTTAGAAATAATTTTAATTTATGGGGAATGTGGTTGAAATGCCAATAGAGTTGCCCAGATTTACCGGGAAAGATTTAATTTATAAATTAATTCATTATTTGGGTAATGGATTCTGGATTTACACATTGTTTTGAAATCGTCTTTTATTTTTCATCATAATTAATAAATGATAAAACATTGTGATATTTAGCGTTGTGAAAGCTACCTTACGTTCAAAGTTTGTAGCGCCTGCCTGATTATTACTCCACTTCCCACGTCCCATATCGAGACTCCTCCCGCCACCAATTCTATTGCTCTAGAGCGCATCCGATTGACTACATAATTTAAATAATTTCTAATTATTTTTGGGTCAGGTGAAAAAATTGTATGAGATTTTTTGTCTTAGAATAACATCCCTTATCCACCCTTAAGAGGATGTTCGATACTTTTGGGACACGGTGTATAGTGTTTTTGCGCACGATATATCTGTTCAACAGTATATAGTACGTAAACCTGAAATACAGTACAATACTATACAGTGCCCGTCACCTTGTAGTCAAACCGCCCAAAACACCTATTAATTGTCGAGTGATTGGAAACAAATTTCAAGGATTTATAGGAGGGTCCCTGGTGCACATTTCAGTGAAAGTTGGACCATGTAGCCCGTTGGGAAACATGAAAAAAAGGGATTTTTGTTGAAAATCTCAACATTTTCGCCAATCAGTTTTTTACATAAATGGACTTAAGATGACTTGAGGATTCTCGGAAAACTGTTTTTTTCGGTTTTCTAACACTGTATTCCGGAAAAAATTGAAAAACGAGTTTCTCGTACATCGATCATAAATGTGACCAGTTATTCGCCTCTCAGTTGTTCTATTCTTATCTTAATGGGTGTTCATGCTATCGTATTTGTTTACTTCAGAAAAACTCCTTGACATTCGATCCTCTAAAGAAAGAAAATTAAGCCACTGTTTTAGTTTCAATTTGCAGTTAGAAGAGAGCGACACCATAAATTTAAGGGTGACAAAAAAGAATGATAATTCTAATAGTAATATTAATAATAAAGCTGCCGTATTACTACCTCATTACTCAAGATAAGTTGTATAACCAACACTTTGTGTTCTCCCGTTGCTCAGTATCCAGGAGCGATGGATGGGTTCGTTAGGGGTTCTTTTGGGTTTTAAAAATAGCTGTTAAAGGGCGCCACCACGATTTATAAAATTTATAGAATCCCACAATCGTGGAATAGGATTCCGTTAAACAAAATAAAGTTGAAATCAAACAATTTAATTATTAACAAAAGAACAAATGGAAGTTAAATATACCACTCTAATAATGTGGCAGTTCTTATTATTCTAAGGGAGTTCGAACTCGTTTTAAATTTAGATAATGTATAAAATTAATGAAAATGATTTTAAAATTGAATACCAGGTTCTTTGATTATCAATCACACCGGAGATACGCGATACAAGGTCGCATACCTAAGATAAATCCTGTGTGACTGGACAAATTTTACTAAGAATTTGTAAAAATTTAAATTAACGATGAAATATAATTAACAATCAAAGAAACTTTAAAAAATACAGATTTATATAATCGAATAGATAATGATTTTTGAAAAGCGAAATTCATATAAAAAATCATCAACCGTCTCGTAAGACGTATGCAACAATACGTAAATAGAAAATTTAAAGAAAGATAAAACTTATCGTTTTCGATGCCACGGTACGATGATGTAATCCACGCCACTGGATGAGTGAAACGCCTCGTACTGGAGGAGTGAGATGTCCGGTATGAAAAGTACGCCAATTACGCCACTAGATGAGCGATTATACCCGTACTGGATGAATAACGCCAAAAAATGCTTGTGCAAACCAAAAACTCCGGATTTATTCCAGGTCTCTAAAGATACCCCTAAACAATCGAATTAGAACCCCAAAGAATGAATTTGAAAAGAAAATATTACCTTTCTCCGGGGTATTTAACGATATCGAAAATATTCCACAAAGGAATCGGTACGGTAAATCCCAATTATTAAATTGAAAAAAAAACGAAACGTAAACGAACGTCTGACCAATTCAACGTTGAAAAGGGAAGTGAACGCTACAAATTCGGGGTACTGAAAACGTGTTTTCCGAAAACGTGATTGCGCACAGTTCAAAACGACACCGTGTTCATGAACGCCGTTAGTACTAGTAATTAAGGGCGAAAATAGAATAAACACAATAAACAACGCCGTTTTGGCTAACTGAGTACCGGAAATGAAAAAGGCAGGGCACTGTAATACCGACAATTATCAGGTTGTTTAAAAATCGTTATCACCTCAACTAAAAATCAAAACATCCCCAAACAGCGAAAGATGGTCGAAAACAGAAAAGGGAAAGTAAGTAGACCAAATGAAATCAAATTGACGATAATCAAATGGTACCGTTAATTCTCCAGATACGTACAAAAATAAAAAGGAAAGAAAAAGGGTAGAGAGAGAGAGAGAGAGAGAGAGAGAGAGACCTTCAGTTTCGGGAGCCCAGAGCTTAAGAGGGAAGGAAGAAAAAGGGAAACTCCATTAAGCGGGGTTGCATCCCTACCTCTGAAGGTCTACTGCTGAAAGAAGAAGAAACAATAAAGAAAAGACAGGATAAAGGTACGGGACACTGCAGCAGAGACAGTGTGAAGGTTGTTATAGCACACCCTCAAGAAGCTGAAATGGCTCTCAGAAAATCAAGGGTTGGATGGTTGCAAGGACAACGAAAATGCCACCCTGCAACCAATAAAACAGGCCCAAATCTTTGGGATTTAGGACCTAATCCGGAATATTATCCGGAAAATGAAGAACCACAAGTCGATTACATCACGGTGTCCAAATATCCATCTCTAGCGGTAAGAAAAGAGAAACGGTACGGTACGGTAACTAGATGAACACTCGAACCACCACAATATAACGACATATCGCTCTTCTAGCTACGTCAGATATTATGACGGAAATGGTACCCAAGCAATTAGTAGGAATCTTTGGCCTCCTACTCCAGCCAATTTCTCCCAAAAGAAGGAAAATCAGAGCTCCGAACAAAAACGGAAATAAAAGCTATGGAAATGGAACATTTTAATGTTACAGTTGATACAAATCGGCACTTTTGAGTTACAATGTTGGAGATAGATCAGTAGATCGTTTAGAAATTCTCGTAAAAATTTCATTTGAAATAGCTGTAACAGCACAAAGATCTGTTTACAATTATTACGGTGATTCTTCCCTTCTTTTCTACTGTTTATTTTTATTGCAGTTCTTAGACTTTGTATCAACTTACTAGTAAAAGCAATTGTGTACTATCGATACGTCACCTACAAGAACCATAAATGAGATTCGTTTGTGTTTAACCGATGGGGCATTGGAAATGCCCCATTAAAAAATAACGAGATCTACATTCTGTCTTTTTCTATTTCATTAAATTCCTTTATCTCGTTTGTCCCAAAGAAAAAAAAACAAACATGTGTCGACAATTATTTATTGTTAGGGTCACGTATTGTAGGCTTGTTTTTCTTTAAATAAATAAACTACATCAGTGGTTTTCAAACGTTCTGGAAGTGCCGACCATGTAAATTATTTATTAATTTATTAAGGAACCTTCATTTTTCACCAAGGACACATTTTTTACATTGTGAATAATCAATATTTCACTCTGAGCCAGTTAAATCGATTTGCGGAAAAAAAATACCAGAAACACCGGTTTAAAACTTGATACTAAACTACTGTAACCGACAAAGGAAGGCGAGCGACTTTTGCATTTCAATTTTTTCACGGTCAAGCTCTGCTCGTACATTTTTAATTTTTTTCGAAGTCTTAAGGGCAAATTGCAAAAACCAAAATGTTACGAATGTATTACATTAATTCAACACTTTTAATGTGTGAAAAACCCTCTTGCCAATTGTTGCATATTCAAAAGTGAGATTTGATATCACTCATTTCCCAATGAGCGACATGGTCCAACTTTCACAGAAATGTGCACCAGGGACCCCCCTATAAATCCTTAAAATTTGTTTCCTATCACTCGACAATTAATAGAAGTTTTGAGCGGTTTGACTACAAGGTGGCGGGCACTGTATATTATAGTACGGTTGGCAACCCTAGAGTTAATACATCGCATCGTCGAAAATGTTCTTTCATTAGACGCTGTTGTAACAGGTATCGTGACATATATTTGTAATAAAATTAATATGTTAGGATAATACGTAACGTTATCGTGATCGAGAAGTAAATTTAGAAAATCGAATACATCCTGGAAAGGTTTATCCGGGTTTTTACATTCTAGTGCCACAGATGAACCTCCATTAATAGCATTGCATAGTTAATGGTTTCCAAAAAGTTTTCATAGAAATCATATAATTCTTTAAGTGAAGCTTTACAAAATGCTTTGCTAGCGTTAGGTATTTATACATCAAAAGCGTGAATGATAGTTTTATGTGCCAACAAACGTTCTTTGAGGTGAAGAATGCTTCCATCAACAAAAAGTATAAAATATGCCATACAAAAATATTATTCAGGAGAACTGACAGGGACGTTTATTCTTTTTGTTTGTCGCGACTTTATACGGGGTATAACAATATCAATAGCGTTGCTAACACAGGCTGCACTAACCTTCTAAAAAACTGATGCACATTCATTGTCAGAATTTTCCCTAATAGAAACAAGACGATCGTACACATCACCTGTCAAATCTAGGGCTTTATCCAGGTGTAAGTATGTTGCTTGTAACTGTTTTGATCGTGGAAGAGTAAGTGAAAATATTTTTGCCAGAATTTGTAAAGTGACTTGAAATTCTACCATTTGAATAGCTTTTAGCAATGAAAACGCTTCAGGTGATAAAGTTGCGTCTCTCCAGGTATGAATTTCTGAGAGAGCAGCGATTGCCACCTGCTGAAGCTCTAAAAACGTTAAAATGCTATCATGTCTCTCAACCCATCTGGTTTGATATAGATTTTTTAATTTTTTTTTTTTACTTCCGGAAGCCAAATTATTAAGGTGAGATTGAAAGACATTATCTTGCTTAGGAGTACCAAAAAATACGGCAATCTTGCCAATCGTTCCCATGCAGTTCCTAATATTAGGAATGTCACATGAGTCAGATATTGAAAGGTTTAGGGAATGGGAAGCACAATGAACGAAAATAGCACAAGGATATCTTTTACGAATTAAAGCTTGAACTCCTTTCACATGACCACTGATTGTCGATGCTCCATCATATGCCAGTCCAACAAGATATGAAAAATCAATACCATGATTCTGTAAGGTTAGTATTGTAATGGACAGACCTTGTCCGCTTAAATCGGTTACTGGAGTAAAACCTAAAAATTACTCTTCTATTTTGTAATTTTCCTTGTTTAGGTAGCGAATACAAAGGGACATTTGTTCTACATTAGATATGTCAGTCGACTCGTCTGCGAAAACTGAAAAAAACTTTGCTTGATAAAGACGGCTGACAATTCTGTTTAATATTAATTTACCGTAAATATCAATAATGTGATTTTGCGTTGTTGGACTTAAGTAAGTTGCTGTTTTAGACATAGTTGTCAAATGTAACTTTGACATTTCGTCTCCTGATTTTAACATTGTTCGGAAAATCGCCAGAAAATTACCTTCGTTTCTAACAAGTGCATCTCCTTCAATACTAATTTGCCCTGTGTCTCTGTGACCCCTTAGAGCTAGACCTTGTCTGCTACACAGAATAATAGTATCAATTATTGGTACAATGTTTTTTCTTCTTTCCAATATCGAGGCATGAGATGCTGTATCAATTTGAAAATTAATATGTGTTTGTTTATTTTTTTATTAGCAACATATTACTATGTTTCTTTAAATGTCGTTGGTAATGTTGTACAATGAAAAGACTGGTTTTGGACTTCCATCACCTTTATTTATTAATTTATTTATTTATTGAAAACAACGTTTCAACCGATTAATATCCACGGTCGTTTTCATGTGTATAATACACCTGATATTACTATCTTTTAAAAAACTAAATTTATGATATTTGTTTATCTGATGGTTATTTAATATCTCTACAGTATTTTTCCAAACGTTAAAGGGCGTCTTTACGAGTTTTCCTAATGCGTGACTACAAAAACCACCAGTCTTTGCAAAAAACACGCCATATTTGCAATAAACTCCATCTTTTTGTTTGGAATAAGACAGCCAATTCCACCTATGAAACCATTCATTTTGACACTTTAGATTTCTCTTGCCAGAAGCTGGAAATTTGTAGGTTGGTGGAGGTGTCCAAATTTGGAAAAGAACATCAACTACGTCGAGATCATTTTTTTTTGCAGTCAACAAAGTTTGCAATGTCCGTGTTTTTAACTAGATTACAAATCTCACTTTGAGATGTACAAGGGATAATAATTGATTCATCAGGTAGATCTTGTTCAACTTTCTATTTTTTTGGCAAAAAAAATGTCAAGCGTTTTTCTTTTCTTATTACCAGACATTTTCCTAAAATGTAAAAAAATATATCTATTAACTTATTATAATTAAATAATTGTTTGCCATTCAACAATTAAATTAAAAAATCTTATTAAAAACAAACCTAACAAACTAGAATTTGAAGATAAAGTTGACTTTGAACATTTTAATTTTCATGATAACCATACAAATTTATCGGATATCGAATTTGCTGAGGATGAAAAACAATTATTACTTAAAGGATATAAATTCTCTTTACCTTATTGTAACATAAATATAATTAATAACGCAGTTATAGAACTTAATAACGCCTTAAAAGGGTTAAATGATAATTCAAATATCAGAACTAGGTTAGCTTGCCAATTACAACAAGTTGAAGATAACCACCTATCATATATTAAATACAATAGAGATACAAGACAATATTTCAAAATATTGAAAAATATTAAAAACAAAATTAATGATAATGATCTTGTTTATACCTTAGCTGATAAGAACGCCAGATCAGTTATTTTACCTAAAATGGATTATATTAATAAAACTATACAATTTCTCGATAATAATAGTTTTGTTGAAATTAATAAAAACCCGTTAAATTCGATTATTAGTAAGACAAAAATGACAATTAAGCAAATTTCATCCATCCTCAAGGAATATAATTTTAACACCTATAATTCAATACCTTTAAATCCTAAATTAAAATCCATATATAGTTTAATTAAATTACACAAAGATAACCATCCTATTAGACCTATTACCCAATTTTTTAATTCACCTACGAACAAAATCGCTAAAATATTCAACACATTATTAGAATTTAAATTTTGCAGTTTGCTTACATAGGAAAAAATTACCATGCGGCTAAACAAATTTTGTTATCTGAGTTGACTTGGCAGATGTACCCATAAATGTATGTAGCTGTGCACGCCGTGAGAGAGAAAATGAAAATGGGAAGAAAATAGAAAGTACAGCAAGCTCTCATGACGAGCGCTACAAATGAGCCAGGGTTCCGAGACGATTACAGTCTCAGCATTAAAACTTTAGGATGAAGTCCCTGGCAATTAAACACCATCAAATTATCGATAGTAATGGATCAGTTGTGACTGTGCTGTAATGAGCCATAGTGGACTCAAAAGAAAAAAGAGAAAGAAAATCAAACGAGAGCTCCAGGATCCGCCCAAATATACAGAGGTGGTCGGGAAAAATTAGTTTCCAATTAAACAATAGCCTCCAGACTTTTGTATTGAACCCAGCGTGGATACATACGCCACCCTTCAGGACGCTAGTTATAACTTTCATTTCGAAAAAACGATCCACGCCGAGAAATTTAGATAAGTGTCGATTCAAATGACACCACCCGCCACGGGCCCCAAAATATATGGGCAAATCGCTATGCCACAACCCGGAAAACGCGACATGATGGTCTCAATGATCGCTGGATCGTTATAGTGGGCAATTTTGTTCTGGAAACACTCTACAAGTAGTGTCGAGGTTTCCCAATGAATGCCAACATCAGATATAATAAGCGTTTTGTCCCTCTGGAAGAGAAGATCGGGCTTTCGTAGAACTCCATTATTGTTGTGGAAACGCGGCTCTACCTCGCACAAAATACCTTTCTTAATGGCAAAATCTGCTAATAAATTTACAATATAATCATGACGTCGTATTCTTTCAAAATGAGTTATCGGGCAACTTTGAAGTATATGGCACACCGTTTCATTCCGTCTGCAACCCGCTCGACAACTACGCTGTCCAGCAGGGTTATGCAACCCCCCGACTGTCGGCAGGATGTAACCACGCAAAAGAATAGCTGAAATATAGTCCCTTCCGGACCAATAAATAGGTGGCTCTTTAATCCAAGACGAGGAAGCAGAGTTATTTGCCATAATCGATATGCCGCTACCCCGAGACCATCGACTCGAACCGGCCAGACCAATGCAAAGCCTCAGCCGTGCTCCCAGTTCCGGTGTCACGTGTCATTCTCTCCAATCTGCTACGGAGGACAATCGATGAAAGACGAATTAACGACGCCCCCCAGCTGGATATCGCCCGAGCTTGAGATTTTATTCAAGCGACCCAATATAATGGACGGTATTTTCGTCCGGAAGCAGATTAGACCTAGTCTACCACTTTTCAGCGGCGCATAGAGATACGAATTTGCCGATTGCTTAGGGAGATGTAAAATTTCTTTGACAGTCAGTCTGACTAGCCGATCAGGCCGCCTCAAGAACCTTTACGGTTATATTAGGACGCTGGAATCCATATATATATTTGGGCAGGAAATATGTCCCAATGACGAACAAACTTTTGGTGAGGTCGAAGAGGAGATTTGCGGACCCGTTCAAACTCCTCCTTAAGACACGAGATATCAGACGGAACAGTGCCCATATAGGAAAAACGGAATCCAAGGTACTTGAACTGATCGCTTACGGCAATATTCGGTATTACCGAACCCGAAATAACAAGACGAGCCCTAGTGGAAACGTAGAGCTTCTTAACTGATGGTAAAAGATTCACAATCAATGCGGTAGATTTCAAAGCATTGAGGGACATATGGCGCTCCTGAAAAAAAACGTTCGCAGCGTCTAATCATTTGCTGGGCCTCATGGACAGAAGAAGAAAACAAGATCAAGTCGTCGGCATAAGCCTGATCGACATACCTCTTTCCGTTAACCATGAGACCGCAATCACTCCCATGAAGCTCACGCAACAGTTCATCAATCACCATATTAAAAATATACGGTGATAAAGGGTCTCCCTGTCGAACACCTCTGCGAATTGGTATTACTCCTGTGGTGTTTCCACCACAGGTTACCTTTGTTGTGGTCCCCTGTATGAGTCAATAATCAAAATCGATAAGAGGTTCATCAACGTTAAAACGACGCATGGCACGATAAATGCTGTCATGCGACACCGAATCAAAAGCTTTCCTGACATCAAGCGTGACTATAACATGTGGCGTCAATTGCTTTCCTGCACTCCTTTATAATATAGTGAAGAGTAAGAGTATTTGCTAGGCACCCGTCGATGAACATAAAACCTCGTTGAGAACTATGAAAGTCAAGATTTTTAAAACGACTTGTTAAGATTTTATTTAAAAATACGGAGAATTGTGCTCGTTACGGTTATTGGTCGCCAATTCTCAGGACAGGAAAGATCAAGGTCAGCACCCTTCGGTATTAAGGTCGTACGGCAGACTTTCAAGCTCAAAGGTACGTAGCGACAAAAGACCCTTAGGTTAAAAAGAATTAACAAACTCACTCTTGGAAACTTTTTCAGGCTGCTAAATGTCACACCGTCAACTCCGGGGGCGTCAGAACATCGGGTAGAGAAAATATCGTTCAGTTGTTTTGCAGTGATAGGTTGATAAAGGTTGGCATATTATTGCCAATAGTTTCGAATCCTGCAACATCTCTACCAGACTCAGAAGCGAAAATCTCCTTATAGCAAGCCTCGACATTCTCAATCAAAGGGTGCCGAAATGAATCTGTGCCAAAGGAGCCATCAATAATTGAACCCGCCAATCAAGCTCGACAGCTGGAGTACGCACGTTGTGCTTTTTTAAAGAGGTGAGATCGAGTAAAACGCCCATTCTTATTCTCAACCCCGGAACCCGTGTTCCCCCGTACAGGTTTAGACGCACAATTTTTAACAATAACGTCACAAAGAGCGTCAATAATTTGAGGGCCACGTTCCCTATGGAGAACAAATGGAGTAACAATATCTATAATATGCTGAGGAAGCGCTCCGGAGCACAGCAGGCCGTCGAGTAACGTCAACACAGGATCGCTTACCACGAAAGCATTCCGACGAGGAGACGGGGGCTGCACGTTAGGCAAAAACACGGAGTCGTCGTTTGTATCGCTTGACGCTGGCGAAAAACACAATTAAGAACTTTTACGAAATTGTTAACAAACTGAAAAATATTGATTATGATAGTACTTACATATTGGCTTTACTTGATATTACTAATTTGTACTCAAACATACCTTTTGATACCACTAAATCAATTTAATAAAATATTTAAATCATACATTTATTAATAACAAGACTAAATGTGGAAATATAATGAAAATTTTTGATCTATTAACAAACACTAATTATTGTACTTTTAATAACAAATTTTATAAACAAACAATGGGTCTACCTATGGGCATGTCTTCATCAGGTATTATCGCTAATTTATATATGGATTATTTTTGAAAATACATACATACTAAATAATAAAAACCCATGTAGAAAACATAAAACTTTGGGTTAGATATGTTGATGATATTTTGATTGTGTGGAAGACCTCCATCAAATATTTATATTCATTTTATCGATTTATTAACAACTTAATTATTAATATAAAATTTACATTAGAAACAGAAATAAGCAAATATAAATCAAAAAAATTTGAAACGGGCCGAATCTAAGAACCGGCCTAATAACTTCCCCGACACATTCCGAATAGTTAATCATCAATTAGAAAAATAAATTAAAGACAAGTATAAGAAGTCGCCAATTAATGCACGAGTCCCAGTTAAAAAAAAAAAACTAACTTACTATAAAAATCAAAATCGAGAATCAAGAGCCGTGGCTATCTCACCACCACTGAAAAATTTAATAAGAAACCAGCACCTCGTCAACCAAATCTCTGTTCACTGATCGGTGATTCCACAGACACTTTTCAGTTCAACTTTCTTATAAACTCGATACACGATTCAATTGCGAAATTTTGACAGAACCACAGAACTGTCATTTCAAAATTTCGCAATTGAATTTTCTATGGCAACAGATCCCTTATAGAAGGCGGTTGACTACACTATTTTACCAATTTTATGCCCTAATTAAAAAAAGAAAAGAACATCGCACATGATGGATATCGTTTCGGACATAAAAGCACATGCCCTTTCGATTGGAGATATCAAATTAATATGTTATCTTAAATTTTTTTCAATCAACCCCCTTCCCCTTCCACCCCCGTGGTCCGATTGGCACCAAAAACTAATCAACTCGAACGGCCACCAAATGGTTTGTGCTGATCAAATTTGAGCTTAATCGGTTAAACCGTTTTTGAGTAATCGTTGGAGAAACGACACACACACACACACACACACACACACACACACACACACACACACACACACGCACACACGCACACACACACACGCACACACACACACACACACACACACACACACACGCACACGGACACACACACATGCACACGGACACACACACGGACATCGTACTAAAAACTTCAAAAACGTGTTCAGGGGACCTCAAAACGTAAAGATCAGGTGAAATCTCGAATTCGAAATTTTGGTCCGAAACTAATAACTTCCTACCCTCTGGTCGGGGAAGTTAAAAATCAACTCAAAGTCGAACTCCAAATTTTATTAATATCGAAATTAAAAATACAAAATAATGTGGTTACGGCCATTTCGAGTCCATCACTCATCATCAGACCAAAAAACTGGTGAATAATTGGAAAAAAAAACAATCGTTAATAAAATTAAGATAACTAAAGCGGCCATCTTACCCTCACACCATTAAAACTTAAATCAAATTTTCAATTTTAAACAAAATCAAATTTTAAAAGAAATTACACCATCAATTAAAAAACATTCTCACATATTGTAAAATACAATTAAATGAATAAAATCAAAAGTATAGTCAAACAATTAAAATATCAGGTGGTTCTTTCATGACTGATTTTAACACAATGGAAATTTTTTAGAAACTGGTAAATTTAGCGATCAAGAAAGAAAGAGAAATCAACAATTTAGAGAGATAGATGTTCAATTTTATCAAATAAGCAAAACTGGAAGTTTTTAATATCATTGATCAAATTAAACTTACTCGAACTATTATACATATGTATATAAAAACGTTCGAAAATTATCAACATCGATCCTATTGTAAGAACTGAATAAAACCTCAAATTCTGTAAAGGCGTGATTTTTTTTAAATTGATGGTGTAGTTTCTTTTTAAATTTGATTTTGTTTAAAATTGAAAATTCGATTTAACTTTTGATGGTGTGAGGGTAAGATGGCCGCTTTAGTTATCTTAATTTTATTAACGATTGTTCTTTTTCCAATTTTTCACCAGTTTTTAGGTCTGATGATCTGTGATGACTCGAAACGGTCATAACCACATTATTTTGTATTTTTAATTTCGATATTAATAAAATTTGGAGTTCGACTTTGTGTTGATTGTTTTTGATTTATATGGTTAATTACTCCAAATTAGAGGAAAATGGAATGCAATTCTTTTGTTGATTTAGAAATAAACAACAAAATAAATTATCTTGATCTCACTATTGCCAAAACTGAAAGTAAATTTGCTTTTACAGTTTTTCGAAAATCCACGTGTAGCACAAGTTTAATTCCATCCAATTCATATCATCACTATTCACATAAAATCTCAGCATTTAATGCTTACATTTATAGATTATTAAACTTGAAATTATCTAAAGATAACTTTATCATCGAAACTAATAATATCTTATATTTACTATAATTAAAGGATATAAACCTAAGATCGTATACAAACTAATTGAAAAGCAAAAAATTAAAAGTGATCTTTTATATTGTAAAGAAACTAATTCTAATAATAGATATGTTACCTTCTCTTACAATCACATTATTACTAAATTTTCGAAAAACATTTAAGAAATTCAATATTAACTTCTACTTACAAATCTAACCATAAACTTAGAACTTTATTATTTTCTAAACCTATAATCGATACTTTAGATAAAAATGGTGTTTATATGATTGATTGTCTCAATTGTGAATATAGTTATATTGGAGAAACGGGTAGACCACTAAAACATCGAATTAGAGAACATAATAACATGAATACTTCACTTGTATTTTCAACATTTAGTTAACACCAAACGTAAAATAGGGAGAAATTAGGTTATTACATCACATCAGATAAATCATTTAAGTTAAAAAATATGAGGCCTTTGAAAATTTATAGACATTTTTATTAAAGAACGATAAAAATTATTTAATGAAAATTAAAGCTGATCAGGGCTTAGAACCTTTTTTCAATCATTTAAGACCAAATTGTAATATACCAATAGTTTTGTAATTATGTGGGTAAATCCGAGATGTATTTACAATGAATTATTACTTATAGAATATATTCGTAAAATTGAATGGTATGGTTTCAGTTTTCGAATTTATTTGTTAGTAGAAATATTGTATTGGATACTAGTGTGCTGAGATGTGTTATTGTTAATTTGAAAAAAATTAAAAATTTTAAACAATTTACCACTATTAAAAAACCAATAGAATTCTTACAAGTGTGTTAATAAATATTGGTTAGGACTGATATCTACGTATAAAACCTAGTTCATTCAATTCTTAAAGAATTTCATTT
>JAJEOX010000183.1:17500-77399 GCA_020740385.1 Mylabris phalerata | reverse complement strand
ACAATACGATAGCAGCTCTTTTATAAATCAGCTGATCAGACTGACAGTGGCGCCACCATCGGTGACTTCAGTTTCCAATTGGCGACCGGAGGATTTCCCTCAACTCATCACAGTGGCTATTGGCGACTGAAGAGATCGTTGTTGTATTATTTGTTACGGTACCAATCCTGCAGTGGCTATCGGCGACCAGGATATACCCGCCCGTTAGAATTAGTGTTTTGTTTAATTATACCGAATTTATTTATTTATTTATTTATTTATTTATTTATTTATTTATTTATTTATTTATTTATTTATTTATTTATTTATTTATTTATTTATTTATTTATTTGTACATAGTTATCCGAATAAAAACCTGTTTATTTTTACTTATCGTCTCACTAATATTTTGTGAGTGGCGCCCGAGTCCTATATCACCGTATCACCGTATCACTCTCGCTTTCGTTAGAAATCGCAAACGTTGACCCTTATTTTTCCCTGGCCAGCTACAACCCGGGCAAATATCGTTACACTATTAACACTTACTCAGACGTTGATTGTTTAAATGCTTGGAGCAAAAATAAGAGAAAAAACATTAATACGATCTAGCAAGTAGTTTGAAATTGAATTAATCAAAAGGCTTCCGCTCAGATGAAAATCAATTATGAAATGCAGTTTTATAACTTGCATGTCTCTCAATGAGATACGTATTTGAACATCTAGCGACTCTTGCTGAATGACGAATGAATGTTTGAGTTTATTTGGTGTTAAATTTTGCCTGTGTTATAGTGAGGGTTAACACTAAGCAGGTCAGCCGACGACTGTGGTGCAATTCCGGTGGGTAACCAGACCGAAACAGTAACACCAGCGATTGGAAAAGGTGAAAAATCACAGCAAAGAGCTGCTAAGAAATTAGCGGTGGTAGTCTCACAATCCAAGGACGTAAAATCAATCACCCATAGAAACACCAAACTGCATCGAACGTGTCCTGTCATGATTTCAAGTGTAATAACAGACATAGGTGACGCTGCGACACAGTACAACTCCACGGAGTTGATGGAAACGCAGGATAACATACAACAAGTAACTAATGGTGTTATTACTAAAAAGTCGGGAGCCAAAAAAACAACGAACCAATGTACGTTGGACAAAACTACAGTGAATGGTAGTTTCAATCCATTCTGGAAATGGGCACACGGAGATTGGCCTGCAGGAATTTATAAATCCAACAAGATAGAGAAGGTAAGTCCTTCCACAACAAAACAGGACGCCACTGATATCGTTTTGATTGACACAAAACTAAAGAATGACAATCATACCGTCAACCTCTGGATTTAACATAATATAACCAAGGTCCAGACAAATTGTCTTGCTGACACGACTACTATTAAAGTAAATGACGAACAAGAGACGGAGATAAGTTCTCTATACAAGGAAATCTATCTAGTTGGGATACTTAACACTACTTTCTATATTGCCGCACTACTTAAAGAAACCAAATCAGGAACACTATGACTCAAAATTGATAGAAAAACCCTCCTGTATCTCAAGACTTAATACATGATATATTGTTTTAGAAATTAAAACCATTTTTGTAAATAACCTACAAATGGCAACATGGAATCATAGCTTAGATTCGGCCAGTTGATACCGAATGGTCGATGCCTCACCAAAGTCGTACGCTGTTGGACTCTTGATTAGCCTCACTTGAAATTTTGGACGTGACTCATAATGTAGCGGTTAGATTTTTTTTAAACCATTTTAAAAACATCCCTGATCTTCATAATACAGGCAAAATTATTAAACAAAGAAAAAGTAGATGTCTCATACTTCCATTTTGAACATTTTTAAAAAGGGACACTTGATTATTGCCATAAGATTGTTTTGGACATTTAAAATCGGTATTTTTTCTTCCCTGTAAACTTTCCAGCAACATTTTGCTTGCCGGAAACGCTATTCTGCCTATTATTTATGGGGCACATGAGCTGACCTATAACTTATTATCATGCAGAATTTTACCTCAAAATACTGGTTAAACTCCGTGGACAGCGTACTACATACGAACGTGTTTTTGTTTTAGTTGATAGTTTTGTTAAGGGCCATCATTATTTAAAAGGAACCGATGGTAAACAGGATATCGTTTCTATTTTCCAACAGATTTCAATGTTCTAAACGGTATTTAAAAGGGCATTTCAAGAGGCAGGGAAATACGTATTTGATTTTTTGAAATTCGGATGTAATTTGGAGTTACAGAAGGAAATATAGAAGCATGTTTTTTAGCATTTTTTACAGTTTTTTTTTATATTTTCCCTCATAACTTGACAAATATTGCTTATTTTCTAATGAATTTCACATAACATGTGGCCAATTAAAAGCGCTTTCCAAATCTGTCAGAAATTTTCCGATCGCATTGTTAGTTTTCCATAAAATTGATGAAAAATTTCGACATACTAATTTTGTTTTTTTACGGACAGTTTTAAACTTAGACGACTGAACCAGGGCTTGTTTGAAAGGTAATGATTAGCAGATTATTTTGAAAATAGTTTGAGATTGAAATTCGGAAAATTTACTCGAAATTTATGGTGGCAAAATTTTATCTATTATTTTTATCTGTTAAATTAATTATTTTTGTATAAAGTGTATTGCAATTTATTGATTATTTTATTATCTTTCCAACGGTACCATTGTTGCTGCAAAAAAGTGAAAATCTTCTGGAAAATTAGTGAATAAACAAAACTATGTTTATCGTGTGAAAAACTAGTTGAATAGCAAGTCTCCAACCCACAAAAATGAGTTACATCTATTGGCGGAAAGGGGGCTCCAAAATCTGTCATCTCGTCTTCCTGCAATGTTGCCAAATTTGTTTTTGTTTCTGAGGCCACACCTTTGGCGTCTTATTATTGCATAGATAATTGTAGAAGAAAAATATAATAAACTGGTTGTATATAATTAACTTTAACAATTAACAAAAAAATTAGTCGCCAATTTGCTAAAAGCGTTTATTTTTTTGTAAAAAAATATTACAATTTTTTTTTTAACATTCCAACTAAAATAGCGACCATTTTGTTTTGTTAATTGTTAAAGTTAGTTATATTCAACCAGTTTATTGTTTTTTTTTCTCCAATTATCTATGCAATAATAAGACAACAAAGGTAAGGCCTCAGACAGAAAAAATAATTTGACAACATTGCAGAAAGAGACCTGCTGACATCTGTGAGCCGCTGGAAGAAACCCAGTTTTGTGGCTAATATTATACTCTGGCGAGTTGTTATCGAATTATCACAGTCGGTTTTCACTTTTTTGCAGCAACAATGGTACCGTTGGAAAGGTAATGAAATAATCAATAAATTGCAATACACTTTATACAAAAATAATTAATTTTAACAGATAAAAATAATAGATAAAATTTCGCCACCATAAATTTCCAGTAAATTTTCCGAATTTCAATCTCAAACTATTTTCAAAATAATCTGCTAATCATTACCTTTCAAACAAGCCCTGGTTCAGTCGTTCTAAGTTTAAAACTGTCCGTAAAAAAACAAAATTAGTATGTCGAAATTTTTCATCAATTTTATGGAAAACTAACAATGCGATCGGAAAATTTCTGACAGATTTGGAAAGCGCTTTTAATTGGCCACATGTTATGTGAAATTCATTAGAAAATACGCAATATTTGCCAGGTTATGAGGGAATATAAAAAAAAACTGTAAAAAATGCTAAAAAACATGCTTCTATATTTCCTTCTGTAACTCCAAATTACATCCGAATTTCAAAAAAATCAAATATGTACTTCCCTTTCTCTTGAAATGCCCTTTTAAATACCGTTTAGAACATAGAAATCCGTTGAAAAATAAAAAAGATATCCTGTTTACCATCCGTTTCTTTTTGGTGGTGATGTCCGGACAACCGTCAGAAAAGCTTGTTTTAAAGGTAATTTTCAAAGTAAAAATTTCGTGCATTTTTCAATAGATTTTGATGCTGTAAACGGCATTTAAAAGAGAATTTTCGTCGTTGTCGTCTTGAAATATCAGAGTTGCCAAAAAAAAACTGGAAGCATGTTTTTTTATATTTTCGTTCATAAACTCAGCCAATATTGCTTATTTTTGAATGAATTTCACACAGCATGTATAAAATTAAAAGCGCTTTCCAAATATATTTTCCGATAGCATTGTTAGTTTTTCGGGAAATTTATGAAAAACGAATTGTTGTTGTTGTTACGAGTGGCTTACTTCATCTATTATCGAATAGAGGGCCTCATCTTAATTACAGACTACTTTATCATATATCTGGGGCGACCACCTTACGTGTTTGCAATGTTGTCAAGCCTCTTTTTTATGATTGAAACCACGCCTTCGATAATTTTGTAAAATATTATTGGTATTTATAATATTTCGAGTATTTGTAAGCTTTTTTCTTTTGTTGTTCTGTTGGTTGAAAAAAAAATTACAAAAATATACATATATACATACATACATACTTGTTTAGAATGTGTTTTAAAAAACATAAAAATTAAAAACCCTCAAACAAGTAAGACGAATATATGACCGTAACTGCGTTGAAAACCAGAAAAAATACCGATAATTGACAAAGGAAATAAAAACCGAAGGTGTGATTTTAAATCATAAAAAGGAGGCTTGACAACATTGCAAATAAGTAAGTCGCCTCAGATATACGATAAAGCAATCTGTAATTATGATGAGGCCCTCTATCCGACAGTAGATAAAGTAAGCCACTCGTAACAGCAACAACAATTCGTTTTTCATAAATTTCCCGAAAAACTAACAATACAATCGGAAAATATCATAATTGGAAAGCGCTTTTAATTTTATACATGCTGTGTGAAATTCATTCAAAAATAAGCAATATTGGCGGAGTTATGAACGAAAATATAAAAAAACATGATTCCGGTTTTTGTTTTGTAACTCTGGACTACGTTCGAATTTCCAAAAACCTGATAATTCACGACAACAACGACGAAATGCCCTTCCAAATGCCGTTTACAGCATCAAAATCCAATGAAAAATGCACGAAATTTTCAATTTGAAAATTACCTTTAAAACTAGCTTTTCTGACGGTTGTCCTTAAGGTTGAACTCTACTGGGTGAAAATTAAAACCACTCGTCCAAAAATAACTAAAAAATTACCATAGTTTAGTACTACCCTAAGAGTCGTTTATACCAAATTAACCAAACATCTATCGAGTAGTTTTTGAAAAAAAGCGAAAAAACCTCAAAAAAACATGATTTTTACAGGTTTTTATTTTTTATTTCAAAAACTATCCGATAGGAAATTTGTTGGCTTTTGTATCACATCTAAATAGGTTTTATACAGCTTCTCTATTTTTTGGATTGACTTTGAACGAGTGGGTTTGGCAAAAAGGCCGAAATTACGAATTTGCGTATTTACAGTACTATACGCTTGAAACCAAATTGAGGATGTAAAATGGGCACTAAGCATTAATAAGAATCAAATTATTGGGCATCAGCGTCAATATTTTTGCTAAAAAGGGCATTTTAAAGTTTTATTTTGAAAATGCCGGCTAGTTTTTGCTATACTGAATAGTAGCGTCCTCGGCTAAAAGTGAATGTTTTTGTAATATCTTTCTACACGCCATCTGCCATTCAGAGACTAAATAGGCGAAATAAAAAGAAGAAATAAATAGGAAATTTCAAGAAAATATATGAGTATATAAGAAACCATGTATTATCTTATATTACATTATACATAGCTGGGAAATAAAATGGAAACATTAGTGAATATAGCTCTCTTCCTCTTGCAGCCGTTTCATTCTCTATGTTAGAAAGAGGTCGAGAGAACTAAGGCGTTAGTGAGGCGGAGTATAATAAACTTAAGTACCTTCTTGTACCTCTACTCTAGACACGATAGCTAATTCAACTCTGTTGGAGGGAGAAAGAGGGTAAAATAGAAACTTTGGAGATTTCTGTGAGAGAGACAAAGATGGAGCGATCCCCTCTCGTAAGATTTGTTGTTCTCTAATTGTCTTTGTCTATCTCAGATATCGATAAGAGCTCTTTTCTCTATTCACTAGAGTAGTGGTAGAAATAGGTAGATTTAGTTCATTATACTCCGCCTCACTAACGCCTTAGTTCTCTCGGCCTCTTTCTAACATGGAGAATGAAACGGCTGCAAGAGGAAGAGAGCTACATTCCCTAATGTTTCTATTTTATTCCCCAGCTATGTATATAAACACATCAGAATCTTAAGTCCTTAGTCAACTTGATAAATAAAAACAATAAACAAGGGGATTTTTTATAAAATCAGTTCAATATGTGTTTTGATTATTCGAAAATATCCAAAAATATACGTAAGAACTGCATACCTCACGTTAATCAAGATTAATTTGCAACTAATTTCCTGTTATTTTATAAATTCATGAAGTTGGCCAATTTCAGAAATTTTTTGCTAACATTCTTGGTTGGAAAATTGGGGACTTTTTCGGAAAAATGGACGCAATTATGCAACATACCGAATATACCTATGTATAGTCTCTATTATCTGACTTAAGGTGACCACTATTAAAATTTAGTAAACAAATATTTTTCAGATAAGAACTTTGTGTTTATCTCGCGTCAGAATTAAAAGTATTGTAAATAAATAAATAAATTTCGGAACCCCCATCGATTGATAACACCATAAATCTATATCAGAAGAATTATGGCCCTTCATCGTTTTTCGAAATTTTTATAAATACAAAAGTTATTTGCATTTTGTGGAATTTTTGATTCATACTGTATGTTGGTATATTTGTTTAAAAAGGTGCAAAAACAAAGATCCGTAAAATTTCTAATTATAAATTACTTATACCTAACAATTTTGATTCTTTTTTCTCTGTTTGTGAGAATTCATATGCTATTTATCAATTTCAGTTGAAGGTTAGCATAAAATAAACAAAATCACGGAAAACTGTCTCCAGTATTCTATAAACAATCGTTCAGTCTATTTCTTCTGTCCTTTATTTTAATTTTTAACAATATCTTAACAATATTCATCTCTGTTTATAACCCAGAGATAGAGGCTCTGGTGGTTCAGGTGTTCTGTTTTTTGCTTTCTTCTTCTTAAAATTTGGAATTTGTATTCACAGATGATAATTTTTCTTTTAATTTGCAATTTATCGTCAGTTATAAATTATTCAAGAATAATGACTTATTTTTTTAACGTTGAGAAGAAAATATCCCGTCTATCAAATATCAACCTTATTATTGTTATTTGGATATTTTATCAAAGATTTTTAACATAAATATTTATAATTTTTACAGTAGCAAAAGCTGCCCGTTTGAATTTCTTATTTACAAGTAAAACGAGGTGTGGCTTGATGGTATATAAGTGGAGTTAGATAAAAAAACAACCTTGTTTAGAGCCATCTATTGAATGATAGATTTCACTTATTTCCAATAATATTAGCTATTTTTCCAAACAAATAAATCTGTAGTATACTGGTGCTAAGAAAAAGTGATTGTAGCGCCTACTAGCGTCTTCCGAAACGAAATAATCGGGAGTAGAGTTCAACCTTAACTTGTGTAACAACTGATAATACGATGAGGGAGAGAATTAACAATTTTACTCGGTAAGATAAAAATGAATTTCTACAGCGATTTAGATTAAAGAAAGACAGTTCAAAAATTTATTAAACAAAATTTATTTAACAAATGAACTTTCGCATAAAGTAGTTAGGTGAAAATTAAATATCTACATCTATAATTATAAACTATGGTCCATATTCTGTAGGATTTTGTAGATTCGTTACCATGAGAAACGAATCAACAAGAGAAAAATCAACAATTTATAGTCCATAATTTCTATTAATTAGGTCAACTACAATTTTGTACCGCAGCTTTAAAGTCACTACGGTCTTCTTTTAAATTTGCGAAGAAATTTGTAAAAAATCGATACTGATCACAAAAGTTATGTTTTTATTAACTATTGAATTTTGATTTTAATTATTAAATAATTATTATACAAATGTATATTTAAATAACGATACATACCAAACGATAGTTGACCAAATTAATTGAAATTATAGGAATGACAGAAACGATTTACTAGAGGAGATTATTGATTTTCTGTTATCTATACAAAATTCTACGGAATACCAACCTATCTATATAAATTTAAATTTCTTTCAATTTTGGGAAAATTAACATTTTATCCGAACAATAGTTGGTTTAACTTTAAGATTTTTGGCCACTGGCAACTTTGTTACCGCAATTGCCGATTTTGATAGAATCCACAAATTGACAAGTGATCTGTAACACGTGTGCAGAATTTATCTATTTGACTAGAAATATTGTGCGGTCAAATATCTTGACATATACCTGGATATGTGATTAATTTGGAGCTATCATATAGGGTTAGTTGGGGTAAATGTAAACGTGGGGCAATTGGAGACAGTTGGCAAAGTCAGAATTGCGAATATACAAATTTAAAATTACCGCCACAACACACTTTGGTCACTTTGGTTTTCCATTTTGTGAGAATTCCAGAAAAGTTTTTGTTAGTCGTTGAGAAAGTAACGCCAACTAAACATCGTATTTCATGCCAATAGGAGCATAAATCGTGTTCAACGCAACCTATTTGATTGAAAGCGATTCAACCGATTTGCATTATAAAAAATGAATGTTACCTATCGCAATCATACAGCTCGCGCATGCGTCTAGTTTAGCGGTAAATGCAAAAAACGAAATTGATGATATGTACGGTCCTGTCAGGTTCTGTTCACTCTTGATTTCAACTCTAATAAGTTTTAAAACAATAAAATGCAGAATTCGGGAGACGAATTGAAGAATGTCAACGTTATACGTGATGAAGCTGGCAACCCAATTTTGGACGAACGTTCTGGTTCCTGCTCCAAAGCACTCAATAGAGACAAAATCGTTTGACTGTTATCCCCGGCCACCAAGGAGCAAACCGATAACATAATATTGCATATTTCACAACACTCAGACAATATCAGTTTTCTTATAGTTTCATCCATTTCTATAATTTCGATGAGATGATTGAAATGCGATTACCCCAAGATTACCCCCATGAACTTTACGTCAACTTGAAAGTAAGGTTATGTTTGGCGTTACCGTGCGTTCAACAGACGTTGAATCTACTATCAAAATCGAAAAATTGATTCATTCGTTGAATGCCCCTAGTGTAGAAAGTTATGTAGATAATTTTGTCCTGTTTCCGATTGGCCCATTATTTTTGTAAAAAGTGTTGATTTCTCGAAGAAAATGGAATGAAAATCCAGTCTCTTTGTTTGTGTATTATCAAGTAAGATAACCCGCCATGCAGGCAGACAGTGCGCGTTTGTCAAATCAAATTGTGTGTCTCGCTTTGGATTCAGTATCGATGATTCCACAAACTTTCGATTAGGCAAACCCGCACTGTTTACGTGTAGCGCGGGCAATCTTTGTAAAATAACAACGTTGGATTTCCACTCATTTTTTTTCGAAATATCAACATTGTTTACAAAAATAATAGGCCAATCGGAAACAGGACAAAATTATCTATCTAACCGTATGTATTTCAAAGCAAAATAATTAAATTTAATAAGTGAAAACAATGCTAGAAAAACCCGTTGGTTTTTCCGCGATAACTCAGGCAATTTTCAAAATATCAAAAAAAGGGCTTCATCTTGCCCTCCGCCTTTGTATCAGCTTTCGAATGAGGGGTTGATCAATGTTGTCAGATAAAAACTGTAGGAGAAAACTTGTTTTAGCTTACATAAGCTTTCTTAATTTTCCGGAAAACTAATGGCGGAATCGGAAAATTTCTAGAATATTTGAAAAGAACTTTTTATTTGCTATCTAACACTAGAAGAATTTTTCCAAAACAGGCCAAGTTATAAAAGAAAATATAAGAAATTGTACAAAAATACGAATAAAACATATTGTTAGGTTTTCGTCTGTAATTCAAATTTGTATCAACATTTTGAAAAACGGCAAAAAATATTGCGTTCTATAAGAAATGCTCTTTTCAAAAATTTATTTTCGGTTATGGTAGTCCCAAGGACGAGCGAGAAATTGCAAGTTACAAACTCACATTTTCGCCGGTTAAAATTTTGAGATGTACTCTGTGCCCTTAAGCATTGGGGTCAGAATAATCTGCCATGAAAACAAGAGAGAAAATTTTAACGTACACACATTTACTGAGCAAGCGTAACCTCTGTGGTCGCTTCAAGCGTTGAGATTGGTTATCTCTTATTTCTCGTTTTGGCTACTAGAAAATCCTTTTGATAGCATTACAATGCGAAATGATCTGCTCAGTCAAGATTTACTTGACAACCATTTAATTCAACTAAGAAAAAAAATTATTGAATTATATGTACACATTAGATTGTTTTATGAATCAAAAAAATTGACAAATGAGAAAAAAGAATTTACGACAAAAATATACTAAATTAGTTTTATTCTGTTCCGAGTAGTTAGTATTTAGCATAGGTATGTTAAATAGATTAAGGTTGTACTTCTTGTTCTTTTTGCATTTGAAGATTATTCAAATAAAAATGAAAGATTTAACTTTTTTTATTAACAAAAAGTGGCATAATGTGCTCAATTTATCAGTATAGCGTTAAATATTTAATGGCAATCAAATTTTTAATTGGCTTTTTATAAACCGGTCCTAAGTGTTAGCCGCGGTTGAGGTTGATAACTAACATCAGCGAACGGGTGACGTCCACGACCACGTGTACTTTTCAAATTTCAACTTGATTTAAACCCGCACCCGTTACACATGCAGAGCATGAGACACAGATATACCGTTGTAATGCAAAGTAAAAAGATGCCATCTCTCTTTCATTTCCGACGAGCTATCTGTACTCAAAGATACGACGCACGCAATATAGAAAGTATAGTAAATATATGATGAAAACGCTTGCAGAAGTCTATCTGAATTAATGTGCCTAGACAACTGTAACAGAAGTCAAGGCTAAAATACGTTCCGTCAGAAATGCCTATGCGTTGGAAATTAGTAAAATTAAAAAAAGCGAACGCTCTGGGGCCAGTGTGGCTGATAAATACAAACCAAAACTGCCTTGGTTTCCAATTGCGGATAGAGTTTTGCACATTGTGGTCGAAATTACAGAAACTTGTTGCGTGGTGCCAATTGTACCCCGAACAAAAACACCACCCCCACCAGCATCAAAGGCGATCAGGGTAGGGAAAACGGCCCGAACTTGAGGGGCTTGTATTCACTAACAGATATAGATACCATTCAGACAGATACAAAAACCACTTGTAAAAAGAAAACAGGAACAAATATATGTTTCAAAACCAGATGTCAATTATTCATCAAAGTGCGGTAATTATGTAAGGTTCATCAAGGTAGCTATCATCATAAACCTTGACGCAACAAAACTCAATCGTCTGAAATAGCAAGTACTTTATTTTTTTATCTGTGACATGTTTGTTTTACTCCTACAAATTATTTATCATTTTCCACGTAATTATTTATCATTTGCCACGCACAGTCCCATCACTCATAAACCAATCAGATAATTTATCCCTAATAAGGACAGTGCCAGACGTTCGACTTTCCCGAAATTTTGTAGGGAAGTAGAGAACCACAAGTGGTTATTACTGTGAAAGTAAGAAGGTGCACTTTTCTATAATAACAGAGAAAATCGTATTTAAAGTTATCACGTCAGCCCATATGCAGTACGGAAATATTCACAATAAGCGATTGTAGTGGAGTAGTGAGAAGCGTCAAGGTTTAACAGAAAAATTAAGACTAAAATTGCCAACGAGCGAAATAAAATTTGGCAAGAAAAACTAAACATAAAAAACAAGCGCCTATAAGAATTAACCAAATCACTAACTAGGGAATACGAAGAAATCCCTGCTCTTGAAAACGAATACAATAACACTACAATCTACAAAGATTAGGACAAGGCCAATCTATTAGCAGATGCTTTTCAAAACACATTTCAATTAAATGAAAACTACACACCAGGACAAGAACAAATTTTACTAGAAGCAGACAAAATTTAAAACTCTGAGAATAAATTACCTGTGAAAACCCTAACAAAAATTGTAACAACACCAAATGACATTTTAGGAATAATCAAAAAACTCGTCAGTAATAAAACTCCAGGCCCCCAACAAATAGAAAATAAAATTTCAATAACAGTTTTTAATGGGTATCAGGGCTAAATAATAAATCAATTATTTATGTATTTTTCGCCGACGTTTCGCCGTGGATTGACGGCTTCTTCAGGGTAAGAAAATGAATTTTTTATTTGAAATGTTTTTTAACAAACATACAATTGTCATTACCTTCAATACAAATAAAAATATTCATAAACACATCGGTTGGTCTCAATTTTACCAAAAATAACCATACAACAAGTCTACAAACAACAAAATATAAACAATGATGACAATTAATAAAACGAATATTCAACGATTAATTTAATATATTCATTTTGTGGACAAAATAAGATATGATTATAATGAAAGATGTTATATAATAAAATAAATAATTAAGTCAACCTCTTATTAAAAGAATTTATTTTCGCAAGACTAGTTTCGGGAGCTAAACTCCCATCTTCAGTTGCACATAAGATAAACATTATTTAATACAGTACTTAAATAAAGAAATTGTAAACTTACGTCAATTAACACCTTAAAAAACAGCAATTATTTGTATTTTAAGCGAAATAAACAAGAAATACATCAACGAAATAACAATAAAATGTTACACAATTAAACACCAATTTAATCTTGAGATTTTTAGTTTTAATGTAGTATATAACAGTCAAAATAAAGATGAAATTAAGCATCTGAATGAATACATAAACAGTTTTTACAATAAATTAAAATTTACTACTGAAATATAAAAAGATAAACAATTAAATTTCATAAACCTACAAGCTGCAGTAGTTTGAATCCTTTTAATTCTGAACATCATAACAATTATAAATTAGCTGCATTTCATTACTTCTTTAATCGGCTCTTAAAAACACCCTTAAATGAAAATACCTTTAACAAGAAATTCAAATGGCAACAATTAACAATTTTTAGATAGAAATGATAAAAAAATTGTTGTACAAAATCAAAATAAAAAATGATCCCTTATATATAAAAAATAAATATAACAATACAACTGAAAACGCTCAATATGTAACATTCAGTTACAACCGGGTATCTAAACAGATCTACCCTCTTCTAAATTAATTTAGTATTGTACCCACTTTTAAATCAAACAATACTTTATATAATGTATTAAAAAATAATATTGATAAAGACGACCAATTAGAAAGATCCGGTGTTTATCGAATAAAATGTGACCATTGTGATTGTTTTTACATTGGTGAATCCGGTAGAAACATTAAAACACGTATTAATGAACATCGTAAATATTCAAATTCAAAATTTTATCAACATTTGGACTCTACTGGTCACCAATCTAAAGATAACAGTAACGTGAAAACTTTGCAAAATTGCTGTAAAGGGAAGAAACTCATTTTACTTGAATCATTGGAGATATACAAACAAAAAACTAATAAAGATCTATTAAATGACCAAATTCACTTGAGTTTCACTCCCTTATTTACTTATCTAAAAAATCTAAAAATGTAAAATTTATAATGATTGTCCTTTTCTAGTTCGTTTTTCTGGAACGTCCGAAAATACTGAATTCATACTCAAATTCTTTCGCTATCACTATTTCAATTTATCTGATTATAACTGGTTTAATTTAAGAATATTCAAGAATATAATAATTCAAATTCACTTTGCTACCAGATGTTCTATACTTTAATAGGTAAAATAAAATAAAATATAATCAAATCAAAATTAATTATCTGGTAGTTAAATATTAAAACTAAAAATCTCGAGATTAAATTGGTGTTTAATTGTGTAACATTTTATTGTTATTTCGTTGATGTATTTCTTGTTTATTTCGCTTAAATACAAATAATTGCTGTTTTTTAAGGTGTTAATTGACGTAAGTTTACAATTTCTTTATTTATATATTGTATTAAATGTTTATCATTGGTGCAACTGAAGATGGGAGTTTAGCTCCCGAAACTAGTCTTGCGAAAATAAATTCTTTCAATAAGAGGTTGACCTAATTATTTATTTTATTATAGAACATCTTTCATTAGGATTAATTTAATAATTAACAGTAATAAAAAGGTCAGATTGCACGTGCATATGTATACAGTGTCTGCCACCTTGTAGTCAAACCGCCCTAAACTCTTATTAATTGTCGAGTGATTGGAAACATATTTAAAAAATTTATAGAGGGGGTTCCTGGTGCACATTTCAGTGAAAGTTGGACCATGTAGCTCATTGAGAAATAAGTGATATCAAATTTCACTTTTGAATATGAAACAATCGGCAAGAGGGTTGTTCACACATTAAAAGTGTTGAATTAATGTAATACATTCATAACATTTTGGTTCTTGCAATTTGGCCTTTAGGCTCTGAAACCTATTAAAAAAGGTACAAACTGAGCTTGACAAACGAGATTTAGGAATTAATGGTGAGGTCCGAAGAAATGCAACCAAAAAATTACATTGAAATGCCATAAGCCGTATTTTGTAAAAATCTCGAAAACGGTAAGAGATATCGAAATGGTGAATATCGCATTCAATTCGAAATGTCATTGTGCAACTCTGTCTCAATGGAAATTTCTTGTTAGTCGGCGGGATTTTCCGAAAATTGTGAAAAATGCGTTTTTTCACACAAAAATGCACGGCTTTAGTATTTTTCAAATAAACTGCATATAAGTTAACAAAACAGAATGAAATTCACATGAAAAGATTTATGAAAGTTAGTTCTATCTCTGTCACAAACCCAGAGTTGAATTATGATTTTCGTTTTCTTGGAAATCGCATTTATAAATACCTAATTTTTCTGAGATTTAATAGAAATAGAGACACCCCGATGACAAAACGGGCCAATCACAGAATTCTGTTCAACCCATTGTTTACCTTGAAAACTGAAGAAAGGACAACAAAGAAACAGATTGGTAGAGCAGTTGCCATGGAAGCAAAAGGTCGCGGGTTCGTATCCCGCTCGAGGAACGAATTTTTCCCGGTCTAGAAAAACCGAATTCGGTTGAATCTTCTCTTTCTTTAATTTCATTAACAACATTAATTCGGTGGTTTAAGAGTTAATAAGTATCGGCTAACCCCCTAATATAAACCTCACTATATCTGACGAGGCTGGACGACTAAGTGGTAATCGTCCAGTGAAATTGCTAATTCTAGGCCGGGAGATCAGGGTCCCTCGATAGCTCAGTTGGTAGAGCAGTTGCCATGGAAGCAAAAGGTCGCGGGTTCGTATCCCGCTCGAGGAACGAATTTTTCCCGGTCTAGAAAAACCGAATTCGGTTGAATCTTCTCTTTCTTTAATTTCATTAACAACATTAATTCGGTGGTTTAAGAGTTAAACTGATATGTGTTCATCACTTTTCTAACATCTGCAACAACTAACAACTAACAACTGTGGTGACAAAAGATAAGAAAACTAACCCATATAAATTGTATAAAATATCCTTTTGCTCAATGAAAAATCACTAGACTTCAGCATCAAAGAAATTAATCTACTATTAATGGATTTTTTATTTAATTATAACAATAATTAAAATAATAAGTTGAACCACAGTACTTGTTACTATCATTATTGTTACTATTATTATGTATTTATTTATTTAATAATAACTAAAGTAACTACTATTGAAAAAAAAAGCATAACAAATTTTCCGTGTCTATATTTATACATTGTAAGTTAGGTCCAGACTCAGAACTTCAATAGCTCGTACAGCTCCACATTTGGTTTTCGCCCGAGCGTTGAGTTTTAATTCTTTTCATCTTATAAAATAGAAAAAAGTTTCAAATAAAAGCTTAAAAAAATTACTACCTGGCAGAGGGTTGAACCCTCCAACATTCAATCGAAATGAACAATACAACTATTTTAGACATTGGCCATTCCAGATGTACGAAATTTATCAGGATTGGAAATTTTAAATAACTTAAAAATTATTAGAGATAAGTATTGGAAATGCCAATACCGTAGAATTTTTTCTTCATTCAACCGTATAAAGAGAAATGTACCGTTTCATTCAAAATAAAAAAGATTTTATACTTTGAAAATTGGCTGAAAAAAAATGGATTTCAGCTAAACTCTTAAATCAGTCTTTTTTTAATTCACCACAAAGTACAATCGAGTCCGTTAGTAGTATAAATATGTATGTTCTGGACCAGGAAGTCGGAGCCAATTTTCAAATTCTCCCGCCAATTGAAATCGGGAAGTGACGTCACGGCGCGGCAGATTTGAAATTTCAAATTGACCAACTTAAAATCTAGAAAAGTAAATTCCCCCAGACTTTCTGCCAACTTAAAATCTATGCAAGTAAATTCCCCCAGATTTCATGCCAACCTAAAATCTATACAACTAAATTCCTCCAGAATTCATACCAACCTAAAATTCTAGCAACTAATGTCAATTTGTAGCCCTGTAAACAGCGGAAACGGCGGCAAATTTGAAAAAAGTTGTTTTTATTGTTGACAACAAACAAAATTTACGTTGTCAAATTAGCCTAGCCTAGCCTGACCTGACTTTTAAGAAGATCAGTAGCATGTGATTTTCAAACAAATTTGAAAAAAGTCTAAATAATAATAATAATAATAAGACATAATAATTGAAAAATTCACCAATTATTAATCGGTGTTGTCGTCGTCGTCGTCGTCCCCAGGTGCTGCACCTTGCCACTTTAAATGTTTGTACCCTTCCTTATTTACAAGTTTTTGATAAAGGCACCAATGACACTGTTCACCTCTTTCATCACTTTCACCCCTACAGGAAGGGCACACAAAGTCTACTTTAATTGGCATAGTTGGATGAACAACAACATTGACAATATACATAGCTGGGGAATAAAATAGAAACATTAGCGAATGTAGCTCTCTTCCTCTTGCAGCTGTTTCATTCTTTATGTTAGAAAGAGGTCAAGAGAACTGAGGAGTATAATGAACTTAAGTCTACCTATTTCAACCACTACTCTAGTGAATAGAGAAGAGAGCTCTTATCAATATCTGAGATAGACAAAGACAATTAGAGAACAACAAACCTTATGGGAGGGGATCGCTCCATCTTTGTCTCTCTCACAGAAATCTCCAAAGTTTCTATTTTACCCTTTTTCTCCCACCAACAGAATTTAGAAAAAGGTAGTGGATGTCGAATATTGAATAGACAGAGAGAGCTATTGCTTTCTCTGTCGATTCAATAGCGTTGAATTAGCTATCGTGACTAGAGTAGTGGTACAAGTAGGTAGACTTAAGTTCATTATACTCCGCCTCACTAACGCCTTAGTACTATCGACCTCTTTCTAACATAGAGAATGAAACGGCTGCAAGAGGAAGAGAGCTACATTCGCTAATGTTTCTATTTTATTCCCCAGATATGTATGTATATATTTTTCTAACAATTTTCAAATAAAAGAATGTATATATAATTTCTAGATAATGAATACCTGCATTGTTCATTTATTGATATTAAAAAATTTCCTTTGTTTAAGAAATCTTCTTGATAAGAATGCTGAATTGCAATCACAAAAATATACAGTATGAATTAAATTTAAAGCAAATCAATATATATTAGCGGAAATTTCGTGTGTTTCTGCTGTAATATCTCTTTTCGATGACTTTCATACAGACACAAAGTACAGATCTCTCTATTAATTTATAATTCGAATAATTTTTGGATTACTTACATCTTTACAATTATCATGAATCACTAACGTTTATATTCGGTAAAATATGATAACAAAGGGATAATGTAAATAGTATAATATATTTTTTAATTTAAAAATATAACAAAGTCAACCATTAAGAATACATCATTTTTCAAATAATAAGAAAATCATAGATGCATATATTTTTCTAACAATTTTCAAATAAAAGAAATTGTAACAATGGATCCTTTCTATAAGAAATCTTCTTAATAAGAATGCTGAATTGCAATCACAATAATATATGTATAAGATCAACCAGTCTTAAAGTAAATCAATTAGGCAGTACATCATCAAGTGCCGAACAAAAATTTAATTTGGTGAATTTAGTTTGTGTTAAAAATGAATTCAAGAGAAATTATATGTAAGTACATATTCATTTACAACATACATTTAATTTATAATTAATTTTTAATTAAATATCATAAGACAGTTTTCGAAGGTGAAGAGATCACCGCAGATCAATTCGATTATTTAATAACAACTCAATTCGAGCATTTTCAGAAAGAAGAACAATGTAAGTAATCATTTATAACTTATAGATATTTATATTATTTTCAAATTATTGTAAACAACAACTAGATCGACAATACCATCAAAAAATAAGTGAAATATTACGGGAACGGGACCAGCAAGAAAAACAACAACAACAACGACAACAACAACAACGTCAACAAGAACGACAATATCAACGACAACAACTGCAACAGAGGGTAGAACAGTGGATAGAACAACAGCAACAATATCAACAACAGAAGCAACAACAACAACGACAACACCGCCAACAACAACAACAGCAAGACCAACAACAACAACAACAGAAAAAACGTATCATTGAAATAAAAATAATTATTGAAACAAATAATTAAATCATTAAAATTTATTATAGTGTAATAATTATTGAATTATTCTTCTATGTGGTAATGTCCCCAGGCAAATGTTGATATACCATCTTCTCTAATATATCTTTTATCATCAAAATGACTAAGAGCAATCTTGTTCAAATTTTGTGTATAGATATTGTGAAGGACGGATCTAAATGTGGACATGTTACCATAAAAAATCTTCTTTTTATACAGACAGTCTCGATAGTCATCTAAATTGAAACCGTTAATAACTGTTTTCTTTACACCTTTAGCTTTCTTGATCAATTTACCATCAATAACGTCAATTGAATACATTTTCGATTTTAAACCAATAAATTCTCTCATTATTTTACCATTAGTTTCATCTTTCATAAATCCAACAATTTTTTTATTTTTCAATGGTAAATTATATGGATTCTCTTTTGCATACTCAGATGTATCGAAATAAATATCTATATCATCCCTAATATCATTGTAGAAATCATCAGTTTTGATGGTATATATAAGTGAATCCGTATCTATATAGTTTAATAGTAATTTATCGTTGTATTTTGGTTTCATGTATTAATAATGAAAATCGTACATCAACCATTTTGATAATTCCAATACTGTAAAACCAATATAAATTGGTTTATTGTAACAGGTCTTGACACGATTCAACTGAATTGCCACCATTTTAGGTGTATAATGGGCTACACTATGGAAATGTGGTTTGGCAATCAGTGCACGTGCACCCAATCTCTTTCCACAACTCTCCCACTCTGTGGGATTAACCAAATTGACGTCTTTTCTTTTATCTACATTCTCCATAGTTTTACCGTACACTGCATTATTTAGTAATTTAAAAAAAAAATCTCAAACGTATTTTTGACCAATGTACGATGATGTGTATTCAGATCGATATATTTTTTCAACCAACACGATTGTTTAAATTGTAATATTCGATGAATTTGATTAATTTTCAAACCATGCTTGACACACTGTTGTAAATTTCTATAATGTATTATATATTTATTTTTATTTGTTAGATCAGTAATCAATTTGGAATATTTTGCATTTGAACTAATCTTATTCTCCGGACAAAATGGAAGATCGTTGTGCTGATCGTGTAGACCTTTTGGATATTCTAAATCCACTTCGAAGATGTAACCTATATCGGAATTTGTTGGAATTTTCATTATATCAATTGATTCAATGTCTTCGACCCATTGAAACCCACTATGGGGTTGTGGTTGTGACATGGCCCAACCCTATAGATTGTTAGCATCTAAATACATTAAATACGTACTTGGTTTAGATGAGTCATAGCTTTCCATATACTTATTGTTTGCAACAGAATGTCGATGTGAACATTGTGTTATGCCACCACGTATACCTCTTTTAATAAATGTATGCATATTGATATCGGTTAATAATTCAATTTTTATTTGAGTATATTTCAACATGGCGTCCCATGATAATCCGGGTGCTGTGTAATAATGACAAGGATCCAAATTGTATATTTTTTGACAGACTTTGCGGAAATTTTGAAAAAGATCAGTCAACAGCAATACATCCGTTATCAAGTACAATTTCATGTAGTCCCATAAATTTTGACAATTGAATTGTTGCCACACATTCTGTGCATGTTTGTAATCTTCATCAGAGCATAATTTCATCGAAAATCGACTGTTAAATTTTTCTTGCGCTGGTAATGATGTCTCTTCTAAACGTTTCCAACAATTAAATTACTCATATGGTAGCACACACCTTTTCTTATCAGTAATTTAAATTGTTCTTCATCGTTGAAAACGCTTTTAACAGTTTGGAAATCATTAGGTGATAAATTCTGCGCTAAACTATCTAGACTAGATGACATAAATCTGAACGAGTCTAGAAACCGCAGATCAACTGTCTCTGTTTCACTAACAAAAATTCGTTTTGATAAGGAGACATAGAGTTCCTTATTTAGCGGTATTAAGTTAATATCACCTTCAATTTTTTCCAACGATTTTACAAACAAATGACAATCATAACCAGAAAAGTTATGAAAAAAAAATTGGAAAGAATTTAGGTATGCGATATTGCAAATTGCATTGTCGATGTGCTGGTCCTCTATGTTTACCAGTAAAGTGACAGTGATCCATCACTTTATCATCATTGACTATTGTTTGATTACAAATATGACAGATATACGACTATACGATTACACTTCTCTTTATGTATTAATAGGTTTTTTTCAGAATCGAAATGTAATAAGCAAAAATTGCAAATGAAAATTTTATTTGTATGTCTTGTAATGCTGCTTCGCAGTAATCTTGAGACATTTTTAATCCACACATAGTGGGTCCGTTCTTTTTTTTCTATCAACAGTAAATTGATATGCTTTACTTTTTCTCTTTTGATACAATACAATGGTCCAACAATTTGATCATCTTCTAAACCAAAAGTGTTTACACTAATTTCCGAGTTCAATTCTTCAAATATTTTAATGTCTTTTACTATCAAACGAAAGTCTAAATCATCAAATTCTAATACAATATTATTATGTAAAACTATTGTATTGGCAGTGATGTCTTCAACACAATATGAGTTTGGCCTATTTGCATGGAAATCGACTGGACACAAAGCCGAAATTATAGCCCATTTGAAACAATATTCATCGTTATTTTTGACATTGATACAAGCGTGCTTTTCTTGGATTTTCTTAGGTAATCCTATGTACTGACTACTTCTTCTCAATGGTTGGTATTGATTTATATTAATTTCTAAATGGGTTATTCCGGTCAACGCCCAACCGCTATCCCTTTCTTGGAATTCAGTTGTTTTCGTTTTAATTTTTTCAGTCATCAAGTCATAGTTTAATGTAATATCATCGTCATTCTGCACCAACGTCATTTTTGAGTTGAAACTTTTTATCGAACATTCTTCGTTTTCGTCAACCATTTTCACATACTCAGCAAACAATTCCAAATTGAATTTAATTAATGTATGTTCAACTAACTCTTGTACAAGTTTAGGAACTACAACATCTTTATAAGATTTTAGAAATACATCAACATCCAAATTAGATAAGTCACTATTTTCATAAAGTAATGTTTTAATTCGTCCTTGGAAAGTACTTTTAACCACCTTCAAATTTGATGTGTATGGTTCTGCTGATTTTAATCGATGACTTAAGGTGGGTAAATGACATAACCATTTATCAACAGGAATATCTGTTCCACATAAACTACACCTTTCTTTAGTAAGTTCAGGTTTTTCGCATCCTAAAATTGGAAGCGGTAAATGAAGAAAAGTAATATGGTGGTTTAAAAAACATTTACCTGGTAAAGAATGAACACGTTTTATGTGGCGATTTAAGTTGTATTTTTTTGAGAACGGTTTGAAACAAGTATTACATAATACTTGTGCTTTAGACATTTTTAACAAGCAGTTTTGTTGTACGCGTGTGACACTTTAAAACACTTTCAACAAAATACTTGAGCTCTGCATTACAACCTGCTTTTATATCACGCAAAATCCGTTATGAATTAACGTAATAAAAATTTCTAGAAAAACACTCTTATTGACTGACCTTGTTTATTAATATTTTTGCAATGAAGAATTTTCTTTGGATAACAATACATCATTCTTTGTACAAAGGATCTTTTTAATATTTGACCTTGTTTATTAATATTTTGCAGTCTAGAATTTTTATTGGAAAACAATACTCAATTTCCTACACAAAGGATTCTCTGTTACAATTTTTTCTCTAAATTGAAAATTCTTAGTTAAATAAATGTCTTAACAGTCATCTTATAATTTGTGACAATTGATGATCTCTTTATAATTGACCTTGTTTATTAATATTTTGCAACTCAGTGGAAATGCTATTGGAAAACGTAGTTGTCTTTGTTTAAACTTTTGTATATATATAACCGTGGATATTTAAATTGTTAGTCATTTGATACATCTTTTCTTGTAAAGAGCGTTACTGAAGAGTAAACTTATTTGTTTCCTAAAGTCTTAACGATTCACAAAAAAGAAAATGTCAACAGCACCATCAACAATTGTGGTTTTCACAGAAGATTAAGTTAATTTACCAATCAATTTGTTACATGTCATTATAAAACAAATCTTTCAGTAAGTAGAAATATTTTCTATATTTTTATTTTTCCTAAATGAAAATTTTATATATCAGATACGGTGTAAAGGATATTATCTTAAAAGACGATAGAGTCTCAATTTACTTATCGTACTCGCCGAAAACTACAACACTTCAGAAAAAATTTGGTAATTTACCAGTAAGATATATAAGAATGAAATTAGAATCCGAAGAAGAATTGGACATGCTAGAAAAAGCAATTACTAAATATAAATTTAATATTGAAGAAGATGAAGACATAAAAGCCATTGAAGCACCAACAACATCAAAAAGAGCAAGAATTGATGAAGATCAATAAATCAAGTAAATTTTTAATTTAGAATAAGGTTAGTTATTACAAAATATAATTAAACATACATTAAAGAAGAAATACTAGTTTTCTTTAAGATGAAGAAGAAGAAGAAAAGGAAGACGGAAATCTAGCTATGAGATAGAAAAAATTAACTTACCAAAATAAATGGCATAAAATGTGTAAAATTATTGTATAATAAAAGTTAACAATTGACTAGGTTTAATTATGGAATAAAAATATAATTATTAATCAGAATTGTCTTCTTTTAATTTCATTTCCTGTCTATATTGTTATTGCAGTTTCAAATCCAGTTTTTATAAATAAAACAGTAAATATAAAAGGACATTAAAACACATACTTTAAAATAATTTTTCTTTATTTAATTTATAATTCATTGAAAATAGATGAAAAGTTATACAAATCATTGTTTAAAAGGCAAGCGGTACAATACACTTTAAATGGGTGATTATGTTGATTGTCTTCACGATTAACTTCATGTTGTCCACAAATGATTAAGTTTCTTAAATCTTCATCGTTTTGATAAAATGCTGGTAACTTCAACCAAATATTGCTTAAATGTAAAGGATCCATTTTCAATAAATTTATTTTAACTAAATTTCTAATGCATGATACAGCATTTTCTGTATCAAGAGCATTCTGTAGAATCACTGCACTCTGTAACATAGTAATCAAAATCACTATCACTACTATCGCTGCACCACGAGTTTTTTATTTTATTTACTAAACTTTCCAAAGAGTTCAATCTGTTGCGTGTATAAAAACAATTACATGTGTCTGGCCCGGTAGTCACACCACTATTCGACCAAACACAATCTATAAAATGTTTACCATATTCATTTAAAACCTCTTGCATATCTGCATAAGGTGAAAGTTTTTCTAGTAACCTTCTTATAAAGAATTTATCCCTACTATGAACTTTATCATCCGAAAGTAACAGTTTAGCTTCATTAATATAATATTTCAATCCATACATACTGCATTCACAATTTAATCTCAAAAAATGTTTCTTTTCTTTCTTCTAAACGTTGCACAAAAAACTGAGTACTTTTGAAAAATTTAGGTTTTATATACCATTATTCCCACTACCATAAATTTATCCCCTCTTTTCAATTTTGATTAAATAAAAGTACAAGTAAGAGTAAATGAAATTTTCAATAAAATTGAATAGAAAAACTATTTTTACACGAACTTTTTACAATTACATTTATATAGAAATAAATGAATATATCATTTTTATGTAATGTCTTTCATATCAATCCAGCTATTATATACACTATCAAATCCTAACCATTTAACAAATAATTTACGACCTTTACAACGTAGCACCTTTTCAATTAAAAAGATACTTGGATAGTGGGTCTTTTGTAATTCTTCTTCATAGAAACATCCACTGATTGGTTGACCACGTAAATCTTCCAGTAAATACGCCACAGGATTGCTATTATTTACTTTTATAATTTTAAATAATTCTGTTGTCCAATTGGGTGTATAAACCTTTGTCGAATAAATGTTTCATCTTACTGATACGAACAAGATCGTCTTTCTTGAATTTTCTAGCAGTGAATTTTTTCAAATTATTATAGGATGCCTGTAGAATTTCTTGCTCGTTATCTTTATTTACTTCATTAGGTTTCATCTTTATCGTTCTGTGTAGTGTATTATTGTAATCTTTAGTGACGTCATCAAGAATTTTTATCCAATTATATGACGCATTCATTGTAAATAATTTATATAATTTACTTTTTAAAGTTCAAATTACACGTTCAGCAATAGAAGCTTTTTTTACACTATATGTATGATAATGATTAATTCCATACTTCTTCATTAAAGCACTAAATTGTTTATTAAAAAACTCCTTTCCTTGATCTGACTGAAGCTTCTTTGGATGACGACCTTGTTGTTGTTGTAATATTGTTTTCATTGCTGACGTTACATAGTTGCCTGATTTAGATTTTAATGGTTGAGTCCAGAGATATTTTAAAATTACCACCAATATATACTTGTATCCATTGTTTTTTTTTTGAATGTTTACTAAAGGTCGGCTAAATCCATTTGCCAAAGTTCATCTATAATTGTAAGACGTCGAAGGAAATTCTTTCGAGCCGGTTTACAAATTTCATTAACAACATGTTCTTTTAATGACATTATTTCTTCTCGATATTTTATTCACTTCACAAGCTGTGTATAATGAATTTAAAAAATGATATCGATGAAGAGGTATTGCCTCGATATCCTTCTGATGAGAACTGTTCAACTTTCACAATTGTTTTCATTAATAAATCTTCTAAATCTATCTATTAAATTGTTTTAATTTTTCTGTAGTTGTATTATCTTATTGATATCAATAAATTTCTGGTTATATGTCTTAATTAACCTTTCAATGTTTTCCAATTGATTCCTTGTACTCCTTATTGTATTATTCAGCTCATTCAATTACTTATCAAATGCGGTGAATTTATTGTTAATTAATTTATCTCGTTTTGTAAAACTATCATTAAGCTTCTTTATGTGATCTTTAATTGTTGGTATATCTGATTGATAAAGTCCTTCAATTTTTCGACTATTTTGATTGTGTTTATGTGTTTGAGTTTCGTTCTCCTCTATTAATCGTTCTAAATTTTTAATCTTTTCCTCAATTATACTATCATTTTTTTAAATTTGATTTTCTATCTCTTTTCTTAGTTCATCAACGTACCCTTTAGTGGTTGAGTCCTTTACATCTTCACCGTCATGTAGATTACGGATTCGATGATTCTTTAAGTCAAGATTGCCATCAGTAGTATAACTATATAGATTGTGCCAAACACGACTTCCACTCGCTTTATTATCATTTTCACTGAATGTTCTCTTCCAAGCACGTCCGAATTTGTCAATGCTCATAATGATACTAAATAAGGTTTAAGGAAAAACAGCATATTTATACATCATTCTTTTATTGATCACTATCATAAAAATTTTCATATAATATTATAACATTGGTTAAGGCACACATACAATTCAATATTGAATGAAATACACAAGTGGATTTAGATTTATATAAACGTGGCTGGTCTGGTAATTCATGAACTATTGATGTATTATAGATAAAGTTCTCAATGAATTTCTTCTTTTCCAAGCCCTTAACATAAATATCACTGTATCCAGATGTTACTCTATTAATAATTCCATTAAATTCCTTAGGATCTATAAAACCGTCCTCCCATTTCAATCCATGATGATTTTTCGTCAACCAGTATACTTGTTTCTTATATTCCAGTGGTAATGCTTTAAAACAATAGGGAGACTTGAAGATGAAATGACTTATCTTATATCCATCATAGGTTGCTAGCTCTTTTGGTAGGAATTTATTGTTGTTTGGTATTCGGAAACCTTGTACATCTACATACAACGATAGCGATGACGATGACGATGATGAGGTCATTATACTAATAAATCACTCCTGCTTCACGTAGTTCTTTTTCAATAGCAATAATCTCGTTTTGATGAGAACTATTTCCCGCACCAGTTGATGCACACACGAGCAACTAACTCATTCGGATCATCCCAATAAATATATTCAACTGGTTTTCTATTGTATCGTAAATATTGAACACCCCGCCCCGAAGGAGAAGGGGAACTCTGTGATCTTAATAATGGTTTAATAACCTGTTGATATTTATATGATGTATCTCCTTGTATTTTCTTCTGTGGATCATAGTTCTGTCGATAGGCATTTGTAAGATTGATAATTCTCTTATAAGCGTCTTGATCCTTAATTGAAAACTTACTATGGGAGACATTTTTCAAAAACAACAAATCATACAATCCTTCTGTTCCCTTGAAAACTTCATTCAATACTTTTATATCACCATCAGGCTCAATATACAAAACTGTATTGCCCAGAGTTAGCTTCTCCGTCGCCTCATCATAATTGATTTTTGAAGTGATTGTTTGATGTTTTTGAATCAATTTTTCAATATAGGGTTGTGCAATTGCTGGATATTGATTGATGTAATCAGCATAAGCCTTGTCAGATACTTTTGATTGATCCATAAATAATTCTTCCATATCGTCATCGTCGTCATCGTCTTCATCTTCGCCGTCGTCGGCGGCGAATTTACTTGCAATGGAGTGTCTTCTCGGTACATACGGAAATCGCGGTACACTTTCTTCTTCTTCTTTTTCCTCAACTTTAATTTTTGGTGGAGGTAGTGCTTGTTGTTGTTGTTCATCTTCTGCTATTTGTTCTCTTTTAATAGTTTTCTTTTTCTTCTTCTTCTTTTCCAACACCAGTTCATCTAATGGCTTTTTAATCGGTTCCAAAAGTCTATCGATTGTCTCCGTCTGATCTATTTGTTCATTCTTTAATTGTTTAAATTTTTTTCTAACATTATCAGCGGCTTCTATTAATTTCTTCTTAATTTGTTTCTGTTGTTGACTTAACATTGTCACAGTTGAACAATGAATGTTTGATGATGTAGATTTATCAGTCTATTTATAGTTTGATGAAGCAATCAAATTGTTTTCTATAGCGTCCATTCCGTAGATTTTCATCTTTTAATATTACCAAAAATCCATACTGATATTTCCAACATTCATTACAGATACGTTTGAATACATCGAAACTCATATCACTTCCTACATTCTCATTATAAATCATCTTCAAATTATGTTCATCTTGTTTAAAAATCACAACTACATTTGCATTGTCACGTATTAATTGTTTTGGAATGCGTGTATATGTTTGACACAAGTAGAAACAATCAATACACTTATGTCGACCCATACTGAGGTATTCTCGGATTCTCTCCTGTTCACCAGGTACAGCTACATCGTCAAAGATGAATACAGAATTACTTCTTGCATCACGTGTGCGTATGATTTCATCATTATTTGTAAATGGATAGTATCCAACTTCTTTGACTTTAGAAAGGACACTCCTAAGGAACTCATATTTCGGTTGAAAGAGTGATTTTGAAAATATGTAGACATTTTCGAAACGTAACCCATTCGGTTCCAGTAAAAGACTAATTATCACATTTGTTTTACCACATCCACTAGGTCCACAAATTATTGTTCTCATCGTATCGGGAAGTAGTGGACTGTGTCGATAATGATTTTTCACAACTGACACGTCATGATTATTTATTTTAAGAGATAGTTTATGTTTGACAACGTTCATCATAACTACTGAAGGCATGTCTGTCAGTCTGCGGGTATTTATATAAGAAGGCAGACGTCATCTTGTCAGTTTAATGTTGACGTTCAAAGGTGACGGACTTGTTAATTCCTTAATTAACAAATTACCAATTGAATTACATATCCCCGGATATCAATACTGTGGACCAGGTACGAAACTAGCTAAACGATTGAAGCGGGGCGATCCGGGAATTAACGAATTAGATCGTGCATGTAAACAACACGATATAGCGTATTCGCAGAGTAAAAATCTTGAAGATCGACATAGAGCCGATAAAATTTTAGAGAATAGAGCTTGGGAAAGAGTTACGTCACGTGACGCTTCACTAGGAGAAAAAGCAGCCGCCTATTTGGTAACGAATATAATGAAAGCCAAACAAAAATTGGGAATGGGACATAGACGACGACGAAAACAATTGAAGAAATGTGCATTTAAAAAGGGTATTATCGATCTACTGAAGAAGACCACCAATGGATCTGATAGTATTGGAACAATAGTTAAAGCGGCTCGTGTTGCTGTTAAAAAAGCTGGTGGTCGTAAACGTATTCGTTTACCTCGAATTATACCCATACCAAAAAAATCTGGTGGATGGTTACCCTTATTATTCGGTGGTTTGTCTGCATTAGGAGCATTAACAGGCGGTGCAGCAGCTGTAACAAAAGCTGTGAACGATGCTAAAGCAGCAAGAAAAAGATTGGAAGAGGCCGAACGTCATAATCCCACAATGGAAGCCATTGCCTTAGGTAGAAAAGGTAATGGATTGTACTTGAAAAAACACAAAACAGGATTGGGATTGTATTTGACAAAAAACTACCACTGAAACTACCTTCTCATCCCCTAACTGATTATCAACTACGAACATATGCTGAAAGGCTTAAGATTCCTAATTTTCGAGGTGTTTTCATGAGAGATGATTTACCTCAAAAAATTAGAAAATACGAAACAGGTATTGTTAATTTAGATTCTCGAGAAGGTAATGGTACACACTGGGTAGCATATTATAAACAAAATAATAAAGTGCTTTATTTTGATAGTTATGGAAATTTAAAGCCTCCAAAAGAACTAATCAAGTATTGGAAATGTAAAAATATTTTATATAATTTTAATAATCTACAAAAATATAATACATATAATTGTGGACATTTATGTCTAAAATTCTTATATAATAAAGGTGCTTGAACATTAATTGCTCTGTCATGTCTTTAACATTCACATTAAAAGGTCGTAGCAGTGTGCTATCTGCAGACTTTTATCCTCCAATCAATTTGAATCCAAACTGTAGTTATTCATTGGCCCTTATTGGCTTTCATACATACAATACAATACCAAACATTGAAGAGGGACAGAATAAGTTCCACTATAAAGATAATGGTATAGAAAAAGAAATAACCATTCCAACTGGTGCATATGAGATAACACACATTGAAGATTACCTACAAGAACAACTTAGTCCACCTAATGATATTAATAAAGCAGAATTTCTTTCACTGAAGCCGAACAATAATATGTTAAAGTGTGAATTGAAGAGTAAATATGAAATTGACTTCACTAAAGGCGATGGTATTGGAACGTTATTAGGGTTTTCAAAACAAGTTCTGCCACCTAATCAACTTTATTCATCTGATCAACCAGTAGAGATAATCAAAGTTTTATCAATTCGTATTGAATGTAATATAACAACAGGATCATACTATAATAATCGACCATCACACACAATTTATGAATTTGCGCCAGCTGTAAATCCAGGTTATGCTATAAATATTGAGCCAAGAAATCATATATATTTACCAATTTTGAATAAACATTTCATTGACAATTTAACCATCAGAGTGTAAGATCAAAACGGTGATTTGGTTAATTTCCAAGGAGAAGAACTTGTTATCAGATTAGAATTGAAAAGCAATGGGCCTAGTTTTCCATAGTGGTGGGGATAGAGGTGCTTACTATAAAATACCTCAAATTCAATCATTTCCGATTAGTCAGACGTCGTTATCATCCGTATCAACAACAACAACAACAACATCATTGACACAAGCAAGCATTCAAATATTAAAAGATCTTGGTTACAATGTCCGAAAAACTACAAATATACAAAAAAGTAAGATTCGACGATAGTATTGAAAAAGAAGAATATCATACGTATCATCCGACAATTTCATCATTTCAAAATAACGATGAAATTGAAATCAACATTAATCAACAGGATGTTTTTATTTCGTTTTATGAATCATTTTTGTATTGGTGTCCCGATAGTGGTACAATAGTATCTCTAGCAGCTGATAACGAGTATGTTTGTTTACGTATTCCATTATCATTTTTATTTGCCTGCTTTCACGATTACAAGACAATTATCAATGGAAAACACAAAATTCGATTAGTACGCAGTCGGTCTGATGACAACTGTTATTTTACTAATGGAACAAAGACAGCAACAATTAAAATTCAAGATTTATGCTTAAAATTAAAACACGTATATCCGAGTGATCAATCGAAATTATATCTTCTAAATCAAATGAATAAAAATATCCCTATACAGATTGGATTTAGAAATTGGGAGCTTCTTGAATTACCCTCACTAAGACAATCTAAGAAGGATATATGGAGCGTTAAGACAACTACCAATCTAGAACGACCAAGATATGTAATTGTTGCCTTCCAAACGGATCGCAAAGACAATCCGAAGAAGGAAATCAGCAAATTCGATCATGTTAAATTAACGAATCTTCGTGTATGGTTGAATTCCCAGTGCTATCCATATGAAAATCAAAATTTTGATTTTGAAAAAAATCAATATACTGAAGCTTATCAAGCTTTTATCGATTTTCACCGTAATTTTCATAATAATCACTCATCAACACCAACGACGACCTATACAAACTTTGCACTTCGATCGATCTTCGTCATTGATTGTTCAAAACAAAACGAAGCCATCCAATCATCAACAGTTGACGTAAAGTTAGAATTTGAAAGTAGTGTGAATTTTCCTAATAAAACTAGAGCATATTGTATTATTGTTCATGATAAATTATTCGAATATTATCAATTGACAGGAATTGTAAAGAATATAATTTGAAGTAGTTTTGTTCGGAAAGGAATAAAAAATATGAATCTTTACTATATTTAATATAATATTCTAAATAATAGATTAAAACAATAGAATTTGTTATTAGAAATATATTTATTTTTAATAAAAATTATATAATTTATTTCTTGTTTTCTTTTCCATCATTATCGTCGCTGTCGTAAATAGATTTATCAATTTCGTACTTCTTTACTATTCCATAAGGAAGTTCGTGCATTACATCGCGAAGACAAACTTTTGCATCACACTTTTCAATCAAATCAAAAATTGTATTATCCAAATTTCTTTTACCATCTAAATATAACTGACAGATTTCTTCAGCTTTTTTATATTCTCCTGATATTTGATGCAAGTAATCTGACGAAAACCAATTTCTACCATAAACACCTTCATGTTGAGCCTCGAAGAGTAAATCACTAAACATGTGTCTTAAATAATCAATTGATGAACGAACATCAACAATTTTTGGATAATGTTGTTGAGAGTATGCCATCCACATTCTAATCATTTATACGTTATTATAACAATATAAGAAAGAAACAATATTACTTACCTGTTCAATTGTTGAAGCAGAAATTCGTATTCGAATACGTATTCGTATTCGAATACCTATATCGTATCTTGTAACTAATGTCTGCGCAGTTTTCTTACATAAATTTTAAAAAACAATTAAAGTCAGTTTGAGAAGAAATGATATATTCTTAATGGTTGACCTTGTTATATTTTTATATTAAAAAATATATTATTCTATTTACATTATCCGTTTGTCATCACATTTTATCACAACAATAGTTGCATTCATTAATTTTCATATAAATTAAGAATAATTTAGAGCAGGTATAGGGGTATAGTCAATAGTTCAACTTCAAGAGAGTGATTATCTAATGCACTAGTTTTAATTTAATTATAGTGATAGTCTTTCATTCAAAAATGTCTAATCTCTACTCAATGTGCTTACAAGTAGTGGCGAAAAACTTGACAATTGACAATTTTTCGTTACCAAAATTATATGAATTATTACCTAGTACTATAGTTAGTGATTTGTTAGACGAATTCAGACAATTCGGAAAAATGGACAGAAGTTTGGAATGAAGTTGAAGATACAGAAGATACAAAAGGCTATGAAAAGTTTTTGGAAGTAATACCAAACCATGATTTATATGATTTAGATAATTTTCCATTTGGTGACCAAGTAAATTGTGAGAATTTATTGAAGTTCTTTCTTTGGTTACCTAGTTATAGAGAAATTTATGGAGCTAAACATCTTTGTATTACGTACACTTTTTATAAATATATAAATTTGAGAATTTGTGAAAAGTGCTATAATAATTATAAACCAAATAAGAATGAAATTTTCAAAAAAATTCATTTTCATAAAGGTCTCAAGAGAGACTCCATACAAAATTACGTTAAACATGATCATTCTTGGTGTGATTTTTGTTTAAAAACTCCTCTTTTTCAAATTATGTCTTACACGCAGTGTTGTAAACAAATTCATAGAAAGTCTATGAATATGATAGAATTTAATACGTCTTCATCGGATGATGAAGATTAATAAAATATGATTTTCTATATAAAATTATTATTATTATTATTATTATTATTATTATTATTATTATTATATAATTAATTGTATATTTTCAATAAAAAGTATACAATTTACTTTTTGCGTTCTCATTCAAATTTCCCATTTAAAAGTCAGGCTAGGCTGGGCTAATTTGTCAACGTAAATTTTGTTTGTTGACAACAATAAAAACAACTTTTTTCAAATTTGCCGCCGTTTCCGCTGTTTACAGGGCTACAAATTGACATTAATTACTAGAATTTTAGGTTGGCATGAAATCTGGGGGAATTTAGTTGTATAGATTTTAGGTTGGCATGAAATCTGGGGGAATTTACTTGCATAGATTTTAGGTTGGCAGAAGGTCTGGGGAAATTTACTTTTCTAGATTTTAAGTTGGTCGATTTGAAATTTCAAATCTCCCGCGCCGTGACGTCACAGGTTGGCATGATATCTGGGGAATTTACTTGCATAGATTTTAAGTTGGCAGAAAGTCTGGGGGAATTTACTTTTCTAGATTTTAAGTTGGTCGATTTGAAATTTCAAATCTCCCGCGCCGTGACGTCACTTCCCGATGTCAATTGACGGGAGAATTTGAAAATTGGCTCCGACTTCCTGGTCCAGAACATACATATTTATACTACTTATGTCATTATATGGGTTGATCTTTTATTTAATACAATGATCAATTTTTTAGTTGATCCAAAGGTTATTTCATAAAATAATTCAAATAACGACAATGAAATTAAATAATGTATCATTACCATCGATGTTCGAGCTTTGACCATTAAAACAATCAAAGAGGTCGTTCACCATGATTAAAAATTCGGAAGTTCCGGTGGCTTCTGCCGGCAGCCAACCTACAACAAAAAAATTGTTACTAAAAGCCTAAAAATTTACTTTTATGAATAATTACTACCTTTTGATATGAACAGATCAATCATGCCAGCCATAGTTAAACTGAATATTTGGGCCGCCAGTGAAACTTTCATTTTTGATTGCATCTCTGGCGCCAAATGTTGATCGGTAATTTTCCGGAGGAGCTGTAAATACAATTAAATTTTTTTTAATTGAAATTCAATGGAAATTGTATTAAGGTATTGTAGTATTGTATAATTATATTACCCTTGTTCTAGGCTTTCCGATTTTCCGTCCTTCGTATGTTTCTTTGATGTAGGTCCAGCGGGCTACATTACGAACTTCACGACCGCCAAATGTGGATTGGAAATGGATGGGATATTTAAGGAGCAGGTTCCGGGTACATTTAAAAAGGTGGGGAGGATCGAAGATGGTAAAAATTTGCCGATCTTCGTGGATAAAATAAGAATGGGATACCGAGGTGCCCATATTCCACAAAACACTAACATTTGTTGTCCCCATGTCGCAAGTGGTGGCAACAACAAGCACACCAACATGGAGCAACGAGCTAATTACTTCGCGAATTATGGACTCTAACTCGCCCGAGCAAATATCCCCGTGGGAAAAGTAATAAGCAAGGGGTTGCTTCCACTTCCCCACAACACCTTGCGCCATGAAAACCAGGGCCTGAGAAGCGATATCGTTCCTCCTACCCTGATTTCCAAGGTCTACAACACCTTCGATACCATCTAAGAGAGAATTGTAGAGAATGTGATCTCTTATGCTCATTTCATCGAACACAAGGCAGCACATTCTCTCTTTTTTCTTAAATGACTCGAGGCATGTCGCAAGGTGCTGGAATATATGCTGGTTTATCCCTGTAAGGAAAGGAACTTTGCTCAGAAGGCGGTGTAGTGTGGTCGGTGAAGGAAGAGCAAGGAATCTTCTGAGCAAGGAATAAGATCTGGGACTTCTTTGATGGAAATTTAAGGAAAGGAGTTTTTTTTTCAAAGGTTCACCTTCTACCCTTGGGGGCCCGTTTAGCAGCCCTCAGTTGTGTGAGCATAAGGGCAACAGTGGGGGCAGGAACATTTTTTAAAATATTGCGAACCAATGTTTCGCCATCACCCCGTAATAAATCGAGAATTTTGTCCTTATACTCTTGACACTATTTCTTAAGGCTGCGTATATTGCGTTGTTTATTTCTCAGCACATGAATAAGCTGTTTGTCTTTCGATAAACTGCTGTTCATGCACTGACAAACAAACGATCTCCTCAAAAATGAAGATGAACCCTGAAATGGATATTGGGAATTACGGGGAGGATCAATCACCCCTGAAGAAGTAGACGCAACAGGTACATCTAAATCTTTAGGAGCAACCGTGGAAATTCGGGAAGAAAGAGAGAGGGGGATTGTCCGCACCAAGAGCTTTAATCCATGTCAGGAATTTAAAAATAAGTTCATGTTAAAACAGTGCATTTTATCTTTCTATATAAAATTTTAGTTATTGGTTCAAAATTCAAGTAATTTATGCAGAATGTGTTATCTTGGTTTGATGAAAAATGCACATAATCAATATGAAAAAAAAAATCAACAGTGGGTTTATCAATTGTGATTTTCATATGCTTCACTTCACTGATCGAAAATTTTCAATATTTCATAAAAGATCTCTTAGTGATAATTTAAAATTTTTCTAATGATAAAACTACCGTTCTAGAAACTGTAACAAATTTTGCTATTAAATAAATAATTGATTTCTCCATAACTTGACTGAGTTTTTGATTAATTAAATGATTGGCAAATTTTTCTATTGGTTCTAAAAGGTTTTTTGCTTGATTTAGTCGATTTGTTTTAATTAATTTTATCCATTTTCTCATTATAATAATGAGATTTACATATTTATTAATCCAATTTCACCAAATATTCCTGGAAAAGTGACAAATATAACCGCGAAACTGACGGTATATTTGTAATCTTATTTTTAGGAGTCAAAACATGTTTTGATGGTAATAGATCTTGTCAATCCATCAGCTCCGGGATGATGCTCTTGGATTCGCCCAAGCACCCAGTTTTGTGGTGGTATATTGTCTTCTTGAAGTAAGACTAATGACCCAATGGGAGGCGGTTGCTTGGCCTTGTTCCATTTTCCCCGTTGTTGCAAGTTATGGAGATATTCTCGCGACCATCGTTTCCAAAAATGTTGCCGTAGTTTTTCTAGCAATTGGTAACTCGAAAGTCTATTAAGAGGTGTGTCGATAAGGTTGGGTTGAATTGGCGTTGTCAATGGCTCTCCGATCAGAAAATGACCCGGTGTTAGTACACTAAGGTCAGATGGATCATTGGACAAGGGAGTGAGGGGTCTTGAATTTAAGCAAGCTTCCGTTAGTGTTAATACGGTGTAGAATTCTTCGTAATTCAATAAAACGTTCTGTAAAATTCTTTTTAAATGCGTCTTAACAGATTTTACTGTTGCTTCGGCAAGACCATTCATGTGAGGAGACCTTGGCGGTATGAATTGCCATTTGATTTCTTCATTTGATAAAGAGTCAATTACTTTATCGTGAAACTCCTTTGATTTGAACAATTTAGAAAGCTCACGAGATGCTCCTACAAAATTCGTTCCATTGTCTGAGTGTAACAGAGAAACTTTACCATGTCGGGGCATAAACCTTTTTAACACGTTTAAAAAACTTAAGGACGTGCAATCACAAACCAACTCTAAGTGCACTGCTTTAGTGCAAAAACAAACGAATATTGCGATATAGGCCTTTAGTGTTTTGTTTGTACGTCCATGTCCGTTTTTTAATATTATGGGTCCCGCGTAATCGATTGCTGTGTTTGTAAAGGGTCTAGACGGTGTTACACGCTCTCTGGGTAAATTTCCCATTAGTTGATCTATTGACGTTGGTTTAAATTTGAAACATTTAATACATTTAAAAATGGTTCGGCGAACCGCACTGCGACATGCAATAAGCCAGTATTTTTGGCGTAAAGCAACAATTAGTGCCTGACAACCCGCGTGTAAATGTTGAATATGATAGGAGCTTATGATAAGTTTCGTAATATGATGATTTTGCGATAACACAAGTTGATGTTTTCGATCATTACTAATCGCGGCGTTTTCTAACCTACCACCAACACATAGCAATTGGTTTTTGTCCAAAAATGGATTAAGGGATAATAATTTGCTAGTTTTTGGAAGTTCACCGTGTTTGTTGAGGTGATGAAAGTAATATAAATATGGGGCTTCTGGACCGGAAGTAGCGGTGCCATGTACAGTTGGTTGCCTACCAATCAGGCGCGAGAATTCAAATTTCACCGGAAATGACGTCATTAGCGGGAAATTTGAATTTCGGTCGCCATTACAGGAATCTAGGCAACCCAAATCCGAATATGTATAGCGGGTTGCCCAATTTGACAGTTGCTGCCGCCCGGTGGCGGGAAATTTGAATTTTGACCGTTGAAAATTGCGGTAAATTTGAATTTTGACAGGCGGCAAACTAATTGCAGCTCTGTCTGCTGGCGGGAAATTTGAATTCTGACAGTTGAAAATGGCGGTAAATTCGAATTCTGACAGTTGCAAAAATGGCGGTAAATTTGAAAAATGTGAGAGCGGGACATTTGAATTTTGACAGTTGAAAAAATGACGGTAAATTTGAATTTTGACAGGCGGCAAACTAATTGCAGCTCTGTCAGCTGGCGAGAAATTTGAATTCTGACAGTTGAAAATGGCGGTAAATTTGAAAAATGTGAGAGCGGGAAATTTGAATTTTGACAGTTGAAAAAATGGCGGTGAATTTGAAAAATGTGACAGCGAGAAAATTGAATTTTGACAGTTGAAAAATGGTGATAAATTTGAATTTTGACAGACAGCAAACTATTTACAGGTCTGCCAGATGGCGGGAAATTTGAATTTTGACAGTTGAGAAAATGGCGGTAAATTTGAATTTTGACAGGCAGCAAACTATTTACGGCTCTGTCAGATATTGAGAAATTTGAATTTTGACAGTTGAAAAAATGGCGGTAAATTTGAATTTTGTCAGTTGAAAAAATGGCGGTAAAATTGAAAAATCTGAGAGCGGGAAATTTGAATTCTGACAGTTAAAAAAATGGCGGTAAATTTGAATTTTAACAGACAGCAAACTATTTGCATCTCTGTCAGATGGCGGGAAATTTGAATTCTGACAGTTCGAATAATTGGCGGTAAAAATTTGAATTTGATGATGACGCAACGAGAAATTTGAATTTAGCGGTTTGTAATGTTGTCAACACCAACAACAACAACAACAACAACAACAACAACAATGTTACCAACACTAACTTAATGGACGGTCAATCAGGTTTGCCAACCCCAAATTTTTTAGCGGGAAATTTGAAATGTTTTCTATTCTTATGTCAAGTCTAGGCTGGGCTAGGCTAGGCTAATCAAGTTTACTGCGCATGCGTTAGATTTTTTTTATTAAAAAAAATAAAATTAACAGACTTTATTTGAAATAAAATTCTTTATAATGAAAATACATTTTTTATTTTTAATTTTTTTTCTTGACTTTCAGTTTTCAAAATAAACCTTTTCAAATTCTTTGCATAAATCAATTTTTTCTTTCGCTTCTTGTGATTCGTCAACCACAAATTCTTCCGTTCCATTCTTTTTAATTAAAAACATCATTTTTTGCTCGGAATTTATTTCTTGAAAAAATTAAAAACAATACACTAGAGAAAAACTTAAAATAAACATTCTATTACCTTTAATTTCTACAATGATGACTTCTATTGATTCATCTTCAATGTGTATCTTTCCTTCAAACTTATTTTCTTCAATTTCAAATGTTAATTTTAAAATTTTCGATTCTTTTTTATAGATTAAATCACTAATTTTTGTTGATTTTAAATTTTAGTTACAATTAATTAAAAAAGCTCTTTTAGTTCCTTTTTCGATTGATTTTTTGAACGTTTTTCCAAACATTATTACGGTTGGAATGTTTTTGTTTTGAACTTGCCATTTTTTTTAATTTACTGTTAGTTCACTCGACAAAATCAGATTAATTACTAAAAATATTACATTCAAATATTCCTTGCTCTTATTACCCTTCCTAATGGACGGTTAGTGTAAACAAAATTCGATGTCTAAAATTAATGTATTTGAAAAAAAAAATTACAATGAAAATAAATATTTTGTTTTAGATTACTGTTATTTCTTAAATAATATTCTTTACAATTCAAGTTAATTGATAGAATTCAAACAATTTATCATGTACAATTATACAATATGCTCTAGTTTTATCAGGAAAATTATTATTACTTTCAAATTCTAATTTAACATCAACTGTCGATGATTGGATGGCTTCGTTTTGTTTCGAACAATCAATGATAAAAATTGATTGATTTATAAAATCTGCATAAGTTGTAAATGGTATTGATGAATGATTATTGTGAAAATGTCGATGAAAATCAATGAATGCTTGATAAGCTTCAGTATATTCATTTTTTCGAAAATCAAAATTTTGATTTTCATACGGATAACATTGTGAATTCAACCATACACGAAGATTTGTCAATTCAACATGTTCGAATTTACAAATATCTTTATTTGGATTATCTTTGCGATCAGTTTGAAAGGCAATAATTAAATTTCGTGATCGTTCTAAACTGGTAGTTGTTTTAACACTCCATATATCTTTCTTAGATTGTCTTAACGAAGGTAATTCTAGTAATTCCCAATTTCTAAATCCAATTTGAATAGGAATATTTTTATTCATTTGATCTAAAAGATTGATATTTTGATTGATCACTTGGATATACATGTTTCACTTTTAAACATAAATCTTCAATCTTGATTACAGCTTTACTTGTATCAGTACTTTGATAACAATTATCATCAGTACGACTACGTACTAAACGAATCTTATGTTTACCATTGATGATTGTTTTGTAATCGTGAAAACAACTAAATAGAAATGATAATGGAATTCGTAGATTCACAGATGTTTTATCCGATGATAGAGTTATAATTGTATTATTATTATTGGACCAACCTGCAATCTCTAGAGCTCTATACTCATTGTAATTATAACAAAGTAGCCCTTTGATGGTTGTTGTTGTTCCGACATCTCGAACTTTTTCAATTTTTCTTCCATTCAATTCATATGTATGAAATAGAGTCGAAAAGATATGCACCAAAATTATTTGTTTAACTGCATTCTTGACCATTTTGTTCAATTTTACAGATTAAATATAAAAATGATTCACAAAAAGAGATAAATATATCCTGTTGATTAATATTGATTTCTATTTCGTTATTATTTTGAAATGACGAAATTGTTGGATGATATGTGTGGTATTCTTCTTTTTCAATGCTGTCGTCGAAACGTAGCTTTTTGTATATTTGTAGTTTGTCGGACATTATAACCAAGAGCTTTCAATATTTGAATACTTGCTTGTGTTAATGGCGTTGTCGACTGATGATGATGATGATGATGACTGATGGGTAATGATTGAATATCCGGTGTTATATTATGAATACCCCCACCACTACCACTATGAAAAACTAACCCCATTATTTTTTAATTCTAATCTGACCACAATTTCTTCCCCTTGAAAGTTAATCAAATTACCGTTTTGATCTAACACTTTAATGGTTAAATTATCAATAAAGCTTTTATTCAAAACTGGTAAATATATATAATTTTTTGGTTCGATATTTATTGCATAACCTGGAACTACAGATGATGCAAATTCATAAATTGTATGTGATGGTCGACTATTGTAGAATGATCCTGTTGTAATGTTGCATTCAATACGAACAGATAGAACTTTGATAATTTCCACAGGTTGATCTGATGAATGTAGTTGATTTGGTGGTAGAATTCGATTAGAGAATCCTAATAATTTCCCAATACCATTGTCTTTTGTGAAATTAATTTCATATTTACTTTTGAATTCACACTTTCATGTATTATTGTTTGGTTTCAATGATAGAAATTCTGATTTGTCAACAACATTAGGTGAACTAAGCTGTTATTGTAGATAATCTTCAATGTGTGTTATCTCATATACACTAGTAGGAATAATTATTTCTTTTTCTATATCATTATCTTTATAGTAGAATTTATTCTGTCCTTCTTCAATACTTGGTATTGTATTGTATGTATGAAAACCAATTGGAGCCAATGAGTAACTACAGTTTGGTTTTAAATTTATTGAAGGATAAAAGTTTGCATATAAAACACTGTTGCGACCTTTCAGCGTGAATGTTAAAGACATGACTGACTTAATGTTCAAGCACCTTTATTATATAAAAATTTTAAACATAAATGTCCTCCACAATTATATGTATTAGATTTTTGCAAATTGTCATAATTAAATAAAATATCTTTACATTTCCAATAATTAATTGATTCCTTAGGTGGTTTAAGATTTCCATAACTATCAAAGTACAACACTTTATTATTTCTCTTTATATACGCTACCCAATGTGTACCACTACCTTCTCGGGAATCTAAATTTATGATATCTGTTTCATATTTTCTAATTTTTAAAGGTAAATCGTCTCTCATGAAAACACCTCGAAAATATGGAATTTCAAGTTGCTTAGCGTATATTCGTAATTGATGATCAGTTAAGGGATGAGAAGGTAGTTTTAATGGAAGTTTTTTGTTAAAAACAATCCCAATCCTTTTTTATGTTTTTTCTAATATAATCCATTTCCACTTTTACCCAAAGCAATAGCTTCCATTGATTGATTGTGTCGTTGTGTCTCCTCCAATTGTTTTCTTGCAGCTTTAGCATCATTGACAGCTTTCACTACACCTGCTGTACCACCTGCTAAAGCTCCCAAAGCTGATAAGCCAGCAAAATGCTAAAGGTAGATAACTTCCAGATTTTTTCGGTATAGGAATTACTCTTGGTAAACGAACCCGTTTACGACCACCAACATTTTTGACGGCAACACGAGCTGCTTTAATAATTTTTTCGAATCTATCGGAACCACTAACGACATCTTTCAAAAGATCAATGATACTCTTTTTGAATGCAACTTGTTTCTTTTGCTTCTTTTTACATGTATGACCCACTCCAAATTTTCGTTTAATTTTCATTGTATTTGTTACCAAATAGGCAGCTGCTTTTTCTCCAAACGAAGCGTCACGTGATCGAACTCTTTCCCAAGCTTTATTCTCTAGAACTTTGTCAACTTTATGTCGATCTTCAAGATGAGTACTTTGTGAATAAGCTATATCGTGTTCTTTACATGCACGATCTAATCCATTAATTCCTGGATCACCTGTTTGTAATCGTTTTTCTAGTTTTGTACCAGGACCACAACATTGATAGCCCGGAATATGTAGTTCAATTGGTAATTTGTTAATTCAAGAATTAACAAGACCGTCCCCTTTGAACGTCAACATCTAACTGAACTCTAAAGACTAAATTCTTCCACTATAAATAGAATTTCACTGGGGCACTCTTTTTAGTAATTCATCATGAGCGTTAACGTTGTTAAGCAGAAACTGTCCTTAAAAGTTAAGAATCATGATAATCATTTATTGTCAAATAATAATAATTGCCGACATAGTCCATTATTACCGAATATAATGAGAACGATCATTTGTGGACCAAGTGGATCTGGTAAAACTAATGTGATTATTAATCTTCTGTTAGAAACGAATGGGTTACGTTATGAAAATGTCTATTATTTTTCAAACTCTCTTTTCCAACCAAAATATGAATTTTTAAAAAATATACTTGGAAAGGACTAGGATATTTCACATTTACAAATAATGATGAAATAATTCCTACCTGTGATGCTAGAAATAATTCAGTTTTTAAATTTGATGATGTTGTCGGAAGTGAACAAAATAAAATTTGAGAATATTTTAGTATGGGACGACATAAGAATATCGATTGTTTTTATTTATGTCAAACTTACACACGAATTCCTAAACAATTGATACGTGACAATGCAAATGTGATTGTGGTTTTTAAGCAAGATGAACATAACCTAAAAATGATTTACAATAAAAATGTCGGAGGCGATATGACTTTTCAGATGTTCAAAAATATATGTAGGGAATGTTAGAAGGAACAATATGGATTCTTAGTAATAATGAAAGATGAAACTAATGGACGATACCGTAAAGGTTTCGATTGTTTTATTACAATACCAACAACGTATAAATAAAGCTCATATGTAAATCATCTATTTATTCTCAAGTTAACAACAGTCATGTTAAGTCAACAACAGAAACAAGTCAAGAAAAAATTGATTGAAGCAGCCAGTAGTGTTCGAAAAATATTCAACCAATTAAAATATGAACAAAAAAAACAAAGTGATGCATTAAATAAATTTTTTGAACCAATCAAGACACCGCTCGAAAAATTAGTAATTGAAAAAAAGTCGAAAAAAAGGAAAGAAGATGCAATAAAAGGGGAAAATGAAATTAAAAAAGAACCAATAAATCAACAAGATTTTTTCCCATTTATACCAAAAAAAGAATATGTTTATAAGAAGGATGATGATGATGATAATAAGGAAGATGAGATATTTGTAAATAACACTCAATATCCTCAAACTGCGCAACCGTATATTCAAAAATTAATTAATAAAGATGAATCCATTACAAAAAAAAATCGTTATGAGAATACCACGAATGAAATAATCATAGGAAATACAGTTCTACAAATTGAAAATAATGGTAATTTGAAAGTGTTAGATCAAGAATTTGAAGGTACAGAAGGATTGTATGCTTTGGTTTTTCTAAAGGACATCCCAACTGTACAATTTACAACTGAAGATCGCGAAGCATATAAGAAAATTATTAATATAACAAATTTATACCGTAAAAAATATGAAAAATCAGGTAAAATACAAGCAGATAGATCAACAAAATATATGAATATAGTTAAAACATTATTGGATTCAACAAAAAGTGGGCGTGGTCAATATTTACAATTTAATCGTAAACCAATTGAATATGTTTATCGGGATGATCCAAATGAATTAGTTTCTCGCTTAGCATTGTTGTATGCATCACGTAGTGCTGGAAATAATTCCCATCATAACGAAATTATTGCTATTGAAGAAGAATTACATGAAGCTAGTGTAATTTATTAGACAATATGCCTCTATACGTCGATTCCGTCTACCAAATTATAAATACCTACCTAAAGAACTGGCCACCTATGATGGAAATAAGATAAGTCATTTTATCTTTAAACCACCATATTGTTTCAATGCACTGCCACTGGAATATAAGAAGCAAACCTATTGGTTAATCAAAAATTATCATGGTTTAAAATGGGAGGATGGTTTTGTTGATTCAATGGAATTTGGTAGAATTATTAATCGACTAACCTTGGGATAGAATAATATTTTCGTAAAAGGGTTGCAAAAGAAACAATTTCTTAAAGATTTTCTCTATATGACATCAACAATTCATGAATTACCTGAACAACCACGCCTTCATTAATCTGAACCTGTTTGTATGTTTCATTCAATTTCAAATTGTATGTGTGCTCTAACCAATGCTAATGCATTGTATGAAAATTTTGAATAAAAAAAAAGCTATAAATTTTGTTGGTTTCATTTCAAATCTATTTAGTATCATTATGAGTATCGATAAATTCGGACGTGCCTGGAAGAGAAAATTTGAAGTTAGTGAAAATCCCGTTTGGTATAATTTATATAGTCACACGAGTGATGGGAATCTTGATTTAAAACATCACCGAATTTGTAATTTACATGATGGTATAGATATGAATGATTGCTGTACTAAAGGTTATGTTGATAAAAATAAACAAGAAATTAAAGAACAAATTAATTCTATATTGATGCAGAATTTTGAGAAACTAAATCAAACAATAGAGGAAAATCAAATCAAACTTGACGATCTAAATAAACTATATTTAACAAATATAGGCACTGTTAAAAATCAAATACAAGACAATTTTCAAAAATTTCAACAATTGGAACTTCTGCTATCGAATAACTCATCAAAAATTGAATTATTAACTAAAGGAATTAGAAAATTTGAAAAATCACACACAACTTCAAAGCATATTACACCAACTTCAACAACATAAACAATGTCTAAAGAAAAAGTTGTGAATGAATTGTTTAAGCCAGCTCGTAAAAATTTTTTACGTCGTCATACAATTATTAAAAGACTTGATGATTTGTGGCAAGCTGATTTAGCTGAATTTGGTCAATATTCTAAATATAATAATGGATATAAATTTATTTTAGTAGTAATTGATTGTTTCTCAAAGTTTCTTTGGACACAACCATTAAAATCGAAAAATGCTAAAGATGTAACATCAGCAATGCAAGCCATATTGACAGGTAAACAGAAACGATATCCAAAGAATCTTCAGACCGATCAAGGAAAAGAATTCTTCAACAAAGAATTTCAATCTTTGATGCAAAAATTCAATATAAATCATTATAATACATACAGTGTGAAAAAAGCTTCAATTGCTGAACGTGTAATTAGAACTTTAAAGAGTAAATTGTATAAATTGTTTATAATAAATGCTTCATATAACTGGACAAAAATTCTCGATGACGCCACAAAAAATTATAATAATACAATTCATCGAACAATAAAAATGAAACCAATCAATGTAAGTAAAGATAATGAAGAGGAAATTCTTCAAACATCTTATAAACATATGAAAAAATTTAGAAGTGGAAAATTCAAGATAGATGATCTTGTACGTATTAGTAAGATGAAGCATTTATTTGATAAGGGTTACACACCTAATTGGACAACAGAATTATTTAAAATTATAAAAATTAATAACACCAATCCTGCAACATATTTGTTAGAAGATTTACATGGTCAATCAGTCAGTGGATGTTTTTATGAAGAATTACAAAAAACCTATTACCCTAGTATTTATTTAATTGCAAAAGTGCTCCACCGTAAAGGAAATAAATTATATGTAAAATGGTTGGGATTTGATAATACTCATAATAGTTGGATTAATATTAAAGATATTACTTGAAAGTAAACTATAAAGTAAATTAATCCGTGTATAATTATAATATATGGAGGGATTAATATAAATAAGGTGATTTTTCAAAATTAGATTTATTCTTTTTGTGAGTGCATGTGAGAAATGTATGAATTGAAATATTACATTATAGAAGCTAAATTGTTACTATTAGACAAGAAAGTACATAGAAATGATAAATTTTTAATAAGAAACTTATTAAAAAGACTTGTGCCGTACGAACAGATGCAAGAAATTATAAATGAACATGGTATACATTTTGTAGATTGTCCTTGATCAAAAAATAACGTTACTAACGGACCAGTCACTTGTAATTGTTATTATGCTCAAGATAGATTAAACTCTTTGAAAAATTTGATAAATAAAATAAAAAATTTGTGCAGTTGTAATAGTGATAGTAGTGATAGTGATTAGATTACTATGTCGCAAAGTGCGGTAATTCTACAGAATGCTCTTGATACAGAAAATGCAGTATCGTGTATTAGAAATTTAGTTAAAGTTAATTTATTGAAAATGGATCCCTTTTATCTAAGCAACATTTGGTTGAAGTTGCCAGTATTTTATCAGAACGATGACGATTTAATAAATTTAATTATTTGTAAACAACATGGAATGAATGGTGACAATACGCAACATAATCATCCATTTAAAATGTATTGCACCGCTTGTCAATTATACAATCATTTTATACCTGATTTCAATTAATTATAAAATATTAAGTTTTATTTTATTTGATTTTAGTCTTTATTAAGAAAGAAAACAATAATAATGAGATAATGTAAAACAAAAAATACAATTATTCAGTATTTTACTGTTTTTGTTACAAATATTCCACGTTGTTATTATGAATCATAAAAGATAATTTTTTTTTTGAATTTTCTGTTTATCTTAACCGATAAATGAAAAATTTTGTTTATCGCTTTTCTTAAAATGTGAAATAATTTGATGTCCTTTTTAGGTGAATATTTAATTTACCTATATGATAACGCTAATCATATCAAGATTTTTACCATTATGAAATTTTTTTCCCACAATGAAAATTATTGTATTTATAAAAAATATTTACAATTTAATTTAGATATGAATATCATAAAAATCTACTTTTGTCTAGCAATTTTTTTACATTGAAAATTTAAATGTTTATTTATAACAAAAATGTTTATACTTGAAATAAATAAATAAATAGAGTACAAATGAACGCATTTTTGTTCTTATTCATTTATTGATCAGTGTCAGTAGTAGAAACAGTGAAATTTGTGACAATAATAAAAAAAAATGTCGAGTGGACGAGGAAGAATTATTGAAAGTAAGTATTCGTTTATAACTTATATGTATTGTAATTGCAATTAATTTCAAATAAAATATAATACGATAGAATTAAGAGAGAGACAACAACAACAATCGATTGAAAGTGGAAGCCAACAAATGAATTAATAATAAAAAAAAAATCAAACGTTTAATGTAGTTTATTAGAAAATATAATTAAACATAAAGAAAAAATACAATTTATTTTTCCTTTCTATTATTATCATTATCTTCGTTATCATCATCATCATCATCATCATCAACGTTACCATATTCGTTAAGTTTATACTTTTCCACTATTTCTGTAGGAGGATGATGCTTTATGCCACAAACAAATTCTCTTGCATCACAATTTTCAATTAAATCGGAAATTGTAACTTCTAAACTTTTTTCACCATTTAAATATAATTCGCAGACTTTTTCAGCTTTTTCATATTCTTCTGATATTTTATTTAAATATTCAAAATCCAATGGCTCCGCACTTCGACAATATACCTTTTCATGTTCAACATCAAAAAGTAAATCACTGAACACGTGTTTCAAATAATCGATTGATGAATGGGTATCAACCCTTTCTGGGTAACAAGAATATGCCATCCACATTCTAAAAAATATATACATATTATATGAAATTTTAAGAAAAAAAAAACGACTTACCTGTACAATTCTTTTTAAAACAATAATTATTAATATTCAAAAGATTCATAAGTTGTAAACTACAAGCATGCGCAATTTTTCGATAGAATACGTTTAACGCATGCGCAGTAATCTAGACTAGCCTAGCCTAGCCCAGCCAAGACTTGACTTGACATAACGATAGAAAACATTTCAAATTTCCCGCTAAAAAAAATTTGGGGTTGGCAAACCTGACTAATCGTCCATTAAGTTAGTGTTGGTAATATTGTTGTTGTTGACAACATTACAAACCGCAAAAATTCAAATTTCTCGTTGCGTCATCATCAAATTCAATTTTTTTTTTACCGCCAATTATTCGAACTGTCAGAATTCAAATTTCCCGCCATCTGACAGAGAGAGACGCAAATAGTTTGCTGCCTGTCAAAATTCAAATTTACCGCCATTTTTCAACTGTCAAAATTCAAATTTCCCGCTGTCACATTTTTCAAATTTACCGCCATTTTTCAATTGTCAAAATTCAAATTTCCCGCTCTCACATTTTTCAATTTTACCGCCATTTTTCCAACTGTCAGAATTCAAATTTACCGCAATTTTTAAACTGTCAAAATTCAAGTTTCCCGTCATTTTTTCAACTGTCAAAATTCAAATTTCCCGCCATCTGGCAAAGCTGCAAATAGTTTGCTGCCTGTCAAAATTCAAATTTACCGCCATTTTTCAACTGTCAGAATTTAAATTTCCCGCGGTCTGACAAAGCTGCAATAAGTTTGCCGCCTGTCAAAATTCAAATTTACCGCCATTTTTCAACTGTCAAAATTCAAATTTTCCGCCACCGGGTGGCAGCACCTGTCAAATTGGGCAACCTGCTATACATATTCGGATTTGGGTTGCCTAGATTCCAGTAATGGCGGTCGAAATTCAAATTTCCCGCCAATGACGTCATTTCCGGTAAAATTTGAGTTCTCGCGCCTGATTGGTAGGCAACCAACTGTACATGGCACCGCTACTTCCGGTCCAGAAGCCCCATATTTATACTACTTTTCTAACAATTTCTAATTGTTTTAAGGTATTGCAAAATTAAAATAAAAAGAGATGATTTGGACAAAGAACGTTCAACATCCCCTTACTTTACAACTAGAGAATCGTCACCTACGCCGTATCTACGGCTCCATTCTTTCAACAAGAAGAGTGCACAGACTTCCCGTTTCATTGTTGGCTCATTGATAACATATTTAAAGGATTTATAAGGGGGCTCCTAATGTACATTTTTAGCAAAAGTTGAACCATGTAGCTCATTGAGGAATAAGTGATATCAAGTCTAACTTTAGAATATGCAACAATTGTCAAGAGGGTTTTCCACACAATAAAAGTGTTGAATTAATGTAATTCATTCATAACATTTTGATTTTTCCAATTTGCACAAAAAAAATTAAAGAAGGTACGAACTGAGCTTGGTCGTGAAAAAATTGAAATGCAAAAGTCGCTCGCCTCCCTTTGTCGGTCACTCTAGTTTTGTATCAAATTTTAAACCTGTGTTTCTCAACAGTCGATCTGGTAATTTTTTTTAATCCGCAAATCGAGTTAACAGACTCAGGGTGAAATATTCTTTATCCACAACATAAGAAATGTGTCTTTGGTGAAAAATGAAGGGTCCGTAATGAATTAATAAATTATTTACATGCTTGGCACTTGCAGAACGTTTCAAAACCACTGGTGTAGTATCTTAAAACGATCCAATGTTTATTTATTTAAAGAAAAACAAGCCTACTCAAATAATTGGCATGTGCTTTTGTTATGAGTATCGAATGTCAAGCTTTTTTTCTTAAATAAAAAATACAATAACATGAACACCCATTAAGATAACAATAGAGTAGATAGTACGATCGATGCACGAGACATCAGTTTTTCACTTTTTTTCAGTATACAGTGCCAGAAAAAGGAAAAAAAACAGTTTTCCAAGAATCCTCAAGTCATCCTGAGTCCATTTATGTAAAAAACTGATTGACGAAAATTTTCAGATTTTCGACAAAAATCACTTTTTCCCCAATTTCCCAACAAGCTACATGGTCCAATTTTCACTGAAATGTGCACCAAGGACCCCCCTATAAATCCTTAAAATCCGTTTCCAATCATTCAAAAATTAATAGGAGTTCTGCTCGGTCGAACTACAAGCCGGCGGACCCTGTATACTTGCCGCTATTATGACGCCACCTCAACGTCTTAACTTAAGACAGGATTTTGGTGCAAATTTTGGTGCGCTGACGTCACAGTCCGAACTATCTAACAGTGGAGCGATACCGGTATAGACGGTAGAGCGGTACTGAAGTAGTAGTCAACTAGGCGCTTACTATGTTAGTATTGAATATAGTCAGCCAGTCGTAGCGCCAATAAAGCTTAACTATGTTACAGTAACAACTATGGCGATCAATTGTGGCACAAAATCGGTCTCCCACCGTGCGCTATCCATGAGTGTCCCGGGTAGAACATAAACAAAACTGTAGGGTATCATAAGTTAAATGAGAATTGAAGAAATATTGTTTAAAAATAAATTTTACGTAAATATCTTTATTAAAATTCGTTAATAACAAACATAAACAATGAATATTAATTAAAATAATGTTAGTTTTAACATCTAAGATGGTCTCAGTTAAGAATACATGCGTATTTTATTCATATTTGTTTGGTTTTCCGTAATCCATTTAGTAATATTTAAAAGTTATAAACAAATAAATACATTCTTTTGATATTTTACCGACAAAAGGTTCCGAAATAAGCAATTTTTACAATACCAGGTAGCTAACTATAATACTTGGAAAATAACTGTCTTTGATTTCAATTAAAATATTTAGGTATATTTCAACGCATTGCAAAGCTCTACATATCAAGATATTAATTTTTGATAAGAATAGTACTATTATTGGCTTTTGTTATTGTACTTTTTATGTTTTTTGTACTCATTTTTGAATATGAAAGGCAAAAACAATGCAGTATAATTGAATATTCAAGAATTTGTAAATTTTTAATCCAAAAGAAATAACTACGCCAATGGTTGGCTGTCCAGACACGACAAGCGCGCCGTATCTTATGCCACTGTCACAAGTGCACCAAAATCCTGTCTTAAGTCTTAACACAGCCGACCGGGCCTTCCTGAGCAGACCGTACGATTTCCACCGCGCTGGGAGAAAGTCAGCCAACCCTGTCCACCACACGCTTTCTCGCTACTTACAGTTTGAAATCTGCGAAATTGGAGCATTATTTAAATGGTCAGTTATATTTATGATAAGAAAAACCGCCTTGAAATCAAAGGGATAGATCTCCCCGATCGGTCGGACATCAGCTAGCGTAAAAGTGGAGGGGATCTTCTGAAGCGATCCTGCAATGACGTTCGATAGAATGAGACAAAAGTAGCTCAAGTCATGGCCAATGATAGGATTTTGGTGCACTTGTGACAGTAGCATAAGATACGGAGCGTTTGTCGAGCGCTTCTCGTGTCTGGGTAGCCAACCATTGTCGTAGTTGTTCCTTCTGGATTTAAAATTTACAAATACATAAATATTCAATTAAATATAATTGTATTGCGATGTTTTCGCCTTTCATGTTCAAAAATGAGTACAGAAACATAGAAAGTACAATATTGAAATCAAATAATAGTACTATTCTTATTGAAAATTGATATCTTGATATGTAGAGCTTTACAACATGTTGAAATATACGTAAATATTCTAATTGAAATCGTAGTTATTTTCCTAGTATTATAGTTAGCTTCCTAGTATTATAAAAATTACTTATTTCGGAATCTTTTGTCGGTAAAATATCAAAAGAATGTATTCACTTGTTTATACCTTTTAAGTATTACTAAATGAATTACGGAAAACCTAACAAATATGAATAAAATACGCATGAATTCTTAACTGAGACAATCTTAGATGTTAAAACTAACATTATTTTAATTAATATTCATTGTTTATTTTTGTTATTAAGGGTAAAGTTCCTACTCGGCTAGTCTATCGCCAATTCCATATAAAATACATTGCATCGTTGAAGTCGGATAACTCAAAAACGGTAGCAGATATCGAAATGGTAAATGCTTCATTTTATTCTTAATGTGATTCTCTAACGGCGCGCGGTAGAAGTTTTTTGAAAAAATTAACTGGATTTCCGAAAATCCAGAAAATCATAATTTTATGTAGAAAAATAGATGTTTGTCCAAGTCGGATAACTTTTTGTATAGTTAACAGAATGCAAAGAAATTTATAGGATCCAATATATAAAGTTGGCTCTACAAGTTTGCGGTGGCAGATTATCAATTTTCTTATTGGTTTTTCTGAAAATTGCATCCAAAGTAACTGATTTTTAAGAAATTATAAATAGAAATAATACAGCATTATCTGCCGGTGACACCCCTTAATCAATAATAATTCTCTATTCAAGATCGTCCCACCATAGTCATTTACCTTGGTAAGTTAACAGGGGACAAGATCGGTAATCAAAAAGACAGCAGTCGATATCAAAAGAAAGATAAGATAACTAACAGAAGCTGGTTTTAGTTTGCTATAAATTGTACGGAAAACGTTCTCAAAGTAGAAAGATTATCGAAATTTAGGAATTAGCAGATCTTTACCAACAGTAATTATTCATTATTATGTTACCTAATTGATGGAAGTTTCTGAAATGTGGTTTACATTTGTTTCTCTACCTGACCTGACCTGTAGAAAATCTTTTTATAGTTCTATCAACCCTCGTATATGGGGGTAATGCACCCGACTTTTTTATTTTAAATAGAATGGTACATTTTTAATTGTGTACCTAAATTCGTGGTAAAATTGAAAGGTAGTTTGATAACATGATTTGTCGTCTAGAATTGAGTCTTTCAGGAATTTTTTCAGAAATGTATAATTTTGCGGTGTTTGTTTGAAAAATTCATATTTGAAAAGCTATTGTGTTTGAATAACTGAATTTTGGAATTCTAATATTATAAATATCGCCGTTTTTAATAAATTTTGTAGAATTGAATTGTCTTTCAGCGATCTGTTGAAATTAATTATTAGCTAATGAACATGTGCAATTGAGACCATCACTATTGATCTCTAGTCTCCTATGATTTAATAATTCAGCTAAAAAGAAATGCATAGAAGGCTTTTTTGCAATTTTGCTTCAATTCATTGTTACTTTTTTCTGTTGTTTTCCATTGAAAAAAATAACAATTATTTACGTAGATGTCAATTGTGACAATTGAATGGAAAGTTCCATTTAAAATAAGAAAGATAATACGATTTGAACATTAGCTGAAAAAAAATTCATTTCAGCTAAACTCTGAAAGATAATTTAATTTTGTAACCTTTGATGAAAAGTCCATAGTTTGATTTATTTTAATTCCAAATTGAACACTGCAAAATAAAAATCTTAGAATAAATGAAAATTTTCTGAATAACTATCAGTACTAGACCATAAGTTATGTATGGTCAAAACACAATCGTTTCTAACGATTTTGTGACTTTCAAAAAAAAATTATGCATATAAATTGATTCAGAATGACTCAAAGATGCTACTAACGGGTAGGGATACTTCGTGTTTTTTCCAGAATAAAATGGAGAAAAAATGAAAAAAGTATATGAGGGGTATCTTTGAGACATTTTGAGTCATTTAATGTGTTTATCTCCTTTTCAAAAATCGCAGCCTTTTCTAAAACGAGTGTTTTTTGACCAATGTGCTGATGAGCTACGGGGTTCAAATTTCGGTAAAATGATCTCCAAGCATACCCTCCTATAGATCCCGAAATATTTTTCAAATCACTCGTCAAATAATAAGTGTTTCCATTAGAGCAATGAAAATTTAAGTAAAACACGCGGTATACGAAATTTTTCTAATCAATTATAAAGAATAAATTGTGATAAATATTTATCCAAGTATGTTGATTTTTACTTGTTATGAAGAGAATGATTAGGTACTAATTGTAAACGAAATTAATCAATCATTCTAAAAAAGAAATCTAAGGTAGATGAACGATTTGGTCTGAATAATTGAGCAATTAAAAATTCAAATAATTAATTAGTAAAATTTTAAATAAAGATACATTTTAATTAACGGAATGATAGCGTTAATCAAAAACATATTTTTGTTGTAAAAAATCTGCCGTTTGAGTTGTGTAACAAAACAAGTACATTATATGTATTTTTCGGTTGCCCATTAAATTTATTTCGCTGATTAGATATCGCAAGACAAGTCACACCTTTTGGAAAAATAACGACTCCCTATCAAATTTATTGAAAAACGGAGGGGGAGCTGCTCACAGACCACATCGAAATAGGAACTATACCCTTAACAGATTTAAATAGAGATATTCATGTAAAATTGATTTTTGAGGAATATTTCTTCAATTATCATTCAACTTATGGTACCCTACAGTTTTGTTTATGTTCTACACGGGTCAGCTCATGGACAGCGCATGGTAGGAGAGCGATTTTGTGCCACAGTAGATCGCCGTAGTTGTCACTGTAACATCGTGAAGTTTTATTGGAGCTATATTCCATACCAACATAGTAAGCGCCTAGTAGAATGCACTACTATAAGTGATTCCAATCAAACTTTTTTTTAACAATTTCTCATTATTCTGCACTTTTAGATTCGTATTGACTTACGCGTTATTGATTTTCTTACTTGAATGTGTTTTACAAGGTATTGCAAGATGCAAAAGAATTTTACAAATGTGCAATATAGCAACTAAATCAAATAAATTACCAAAGTTACGAGATAGTCATAATAGTATAACCTCCATTACTGCAAACAAATGAGCAGAACGTGTCTGTTTTAACGCAATTGTTGAAGACAATGAAAATAATAATGAACATACCACGCTTTTTAATGTAATAAAAAAAACGTGAAAATAATAAAGACGACTTGTTCAACATACTGGATATGCCAATGGATATTATTTTTCACGATAGCTTTTTGGAAAGGGTGGAGCTCGCATGTTCAGAAGAAGAAACTGATCAGGCAGTAAATAACCTATTATTATTAGCTGAAAAAAAATCGATGGGTCTTTTCACGACTATGAGAAATAAAAGCATGACGAGATAGACGACAATAAGACCACTGAATCAATGGGTAGTAGTGAAAAGGAAAAAGATTATGAGCTAGAAGAAGATGACACCAATGAACCAATGGAGGGCAGTGTTGGATAAAATGGGGGAAACACGTATGAAATTTCCCTGGGAGACCCGATGATGTTCAAACCGCGATTTATATACCGTTTTAATTAAAAATTAGGATTATGTGAAAATAATTGCTGCTGACAATCGAAAATACAAAAAAGTAAAGCAAGAAGTGGCAAAGTTTATTTTTGATGATGAGTTTGTTAATGTAGTACTTGCACATATTACACTTTTCAACCCCATTTGCGAACTGATTAACATATGCCAAAAAGAAAAAACCTCTGTTGCTGATGCAGTGGAATTATCGCTTAATTTAAAATTTCCACCACAATTTCAAAGTAAATAAGAACACCTGCTAAACAAAAGAAAAGAAAAAGCTTTAAATATATACGGTCTTGCTGGCTGTTCTCTTCACCCCGCGTATGATAATACAAAATAATCGCAAGAACATAAAAAACAAGTTAACCATTTTTTTAAACCTCAGTGCTAATGGGACTGAAGACTTAGACAACTTTAATTGCAGAAATGGAATATTTAAACAGCTTATTGACAAAAATGTTATGAAGCCATTAGTTTTTTTGGAGAATGGCAAAGATCGACCATCCTGCATTGGCAGCACTAGCAATTAAATTGCTTTTAATATCAGCATCATCAGCGCAATTGGAAACAGTCTTTTCGACATGGTCGCATATTCATTCTCCTTGTAGAAATCGTCCAACTTTTACTCGATCAAAAAAGCTACCACATGTGTATTGTTCTTTGAGAATGTTGGACGCTGTACCTAAAATAGAAGAAGAAGTTAAATTGCTCGCAGATATAATAATTATTATACGTATATGTTTTTACATCATTTTAGTTAAATAAATAAAAATTAAGTAAACCACTGCATTTATTATAGTTTTTTCTATAACATTTTAATCTTAAAACAATTGTCTACACGGTCTACAGTCGAAAATCCAAAGTAGAAAATTGAATACTCTACACGTAGAGTATATGTGTTGAAATGTGGTAACAGCCAATTTTATTAAATTGCACGATCAACAAAAAGTGCTAGCGGGGGTTAACTTGTTGATGTATATAACAACAGTAGTCGTAGTTGAAAAACAGTTGTTGTCGAGTGGAGAATCACCATTTTTGTTTTGTACTTTTGTTAACTATAATTGTAATTTCTGCTGTATCTTTGTTCGATTTTAAATAAATATTTAAAACAAAAACTATCAGGTTACGGGCCCAGACACGACAGTCACGGCAGTCACAGCAGTAGAATATCGGGAATTTAAAGTGTGTTAGTGAATACCGGTATTGTGAATCGTAGAACTAAACAAAAAATGGAATCGTCTGCTATAAAATTAGAAGTGCTAAATAATTGGAACATTTGGAAATTTCAAGTGACAGTGCTTTTGAAAGAGGCAGAAATTTTTGAAATAGTAGACGGCTTCACAAAAAAACCGGAAGATGTGGAATGTAAAATAGCATGATTAAAATTAGACGTAACTGCTCAAAGCATAATAGTAACAAGGCTTTCGGAAAATGTTATGCTGCATGTACTGAATTGGTATACGGCGGCTAAAATTTGGACAAAACTGTTAAGTGGGTATGAACAGAGATCAGATACTAGCATACATATGGTGCCACAGCGATTCTTCCAATTCAAATCCGAAGAGGGAATGGAGATGTCGGTGTTTACATCTAAAATGATCGAATTTCAAAATCAATTAAAAAAATTAAATGAAAATTTGTCAGATAAATTGTTGATAACGAAAATATTGATGTCCTTGCCAGAAAAATATAAGCATTTTATACCAGCTTGGGAATCTGCCTCAGATACAAGCCAAAAGATCGAAAATTTAACAGCAAGATTACTGGTCGAAGAAGAGAGAATGAGAGCACATGATGATTCTGAAGCGGTAGCATTTACAGATTTAAAGGAAATGTGAATAAAAATATAAAGTGTTTTAAATGTAAAAAATTCGGGCACATGAAAAAAGATTGTAAAGTTAATGGCAACGAAAGAACATGTTATTTTTGGAAGAAACCAGGACATTTGAAGAAAGATTGCCGTTTTCGAAAACTAGGTGAAATCACCTTGTATTCGTTATGTATGGGGTTGATCGTATTAAAAATTCGACAAAGTGGCTAGTGGACAGTGGTTCTAGTGAACACATGTGTTGCGATCCTGATTGTTTCAGCACACTCGAAAAACTAAAAGAACCAAAGTCAATAATCATTGGATATGGTACGAAAATAGATGCTTTAAGCGTTGGTCAAATCGTCTTAGAAGCATTTAATGGAAGAACATTCATAAAACCAACAATGAGTAATGTGTTGTATGTCCCGGACCTGGCCACAAATCTGTTTTCGATAAGTAGTGTTGTTAGTAAAGGTTACAAAATGTTTGTCGAGAATCTGCAATGTAAATTTATCAAGAATAACAAAATATGTATATTAGCAAAGAAAGAAGGCAAACCATTTGTTATGTTTCGAAATTCTGTTGATAAAGGGCTATTAGCCAAAACATAAAAGAATGGCATGAAAGGTTGGCGCATCAAAATTTTGGTCATGTTAAGAAATTTCTAAAATTAAATTACATTGAATTTGTTGAGAATGAAAATGAAAATGAAAACGTATGTGATGCGTATTTGAAAGGAAAACAACAAAGAATATCATTTCCAATAAGTCAAACGAAAACAACGAAAATCGCCGAGTTAGTTCACGCAGATGTGTGCGGGCCTATAGAAAGAGAATCAATCGGTGGCGCAAGATATTTTTTGGTGTTGAAAGACGACTTTTCAAATTTCAAAACTGTATGCTTCTTGAAGAATAAATCAGAAACACCTCAAAAAATCAAACAGTTTCTAAACATTGTTGAAAACGAAACAGGAAGTAGAATCAAAACATTAAGATCAAATAATGAAACTCAATTTGTAAACAGTGAGTTGAAGAGAATTCTAGAAAGTAAAGGAATTAAACATCAGACGCCTGTCGCCTGTACGCCAGAAAAAATGGAAAAGCTGAACGTGAAATAAGAATGATTGTCGAGTCAGCTAGAACGATGTTGCAAGCAAAACAATTAGATAAACAATTATGGGCAGAAGCCGTAAACACATCGGTCTTTGTATTAAATCGAACGGATAAAAGTCGATGGAAAAACACCTTATCAAGTGTGGTCTAAAGAAGAATATAATGTTGGAAATTTGCAAAATGTCACACTCTATATTCCAAAAGCAAAAAGAAGAAAGTGAGATTCAAAGAGTGAAAATGGAATTTTTTGTTGGATATGGTGAAAATGTTAAAGGTGATAGAATTCCCAGAAAGAAATACAGTTGAAATAAAACCAGACGTTGTGTTTTTATAAATTGTTGATAAAAACATACGCAAAGCAAACAATAAAGGTCCATTTAAACACTCAAACCATTTGCACAAACTGGTTTGTTCAAACCGTTTGCGCAAATTTAACTCAAACAAATGTTGCCGCTCAAATTCCATTTACACCGTTTGCAAAAATTCAACTTAAATAAATGTTGTCGTTCACACGTTCAGCCGTTCAGTTCAATTTGAGCAATTATAACGTGGAGAACACCAGAAGTTGTAAATTTTAAAAAATTGTCAACTGTTTAATATGTCAGATTCGAATGAAGAATTTGTCACGGTTTTCGCTCAAGAAGGAAATGTGGCGAAATATGCCAGCTAGTGATCAGCCGGAATGGGGTAGGTTGTATTTTAAAATGGTAATATATAAAAAAAACAAGGGCGCCACCAATTTTTGAATTTAACGGGCAAAATTGGAACCCGATGATAGAGAAACAAAATCGGAAGGTTGTTATTATTACATATATTTGCAGTCGAACGAAGGGAACAAAAAAACAAAAAAAGAATTATAAAAAAAAAGGTGAAATAGAGATACAAAAAAAAAGATGTTATGCTAATCCCGTAAATGAAATCCAATTAATAATAAATTAATACGCAAAGGAAGTAAATTACAAAAAAAAAGCAGAAGCAAAATAAACTAACGCTTGGTGCACCCAACGATAGCCTTACACAGCTATATAACATAAGAATCTTTCTTGTATTCTTTCATCAACCAGACTTTAATATTTTAATCAAACAAGAGTACTAATAAGGAAAATTAATAATAATGATTATAACGATGGTACAAGGGTAGCGGTTAGTTACCGTCCCGTTTCACAAATATATGAAGGTGATTCTATAACAATATTTTTGGCAAAAGAAATTTGCCACACTCCGATAGTTAATAAAAATTGGTGAGCACTTATCTGTCGTAGCTGGTAAGACGAGCAGGAATGAGATGGTGGATCAGGAGCTTCACGATGTTTTCCGACGGCTGATGAAATTTCCAAAATATACAAAATCCAAGCGACTGGTGCAACGAAGAATGACAACAGAAGGAAAGAAAGAAGAAAGAAGAAAAACCCCTGAAATACAAATATTTTTACGAAGATTGTGATGATCCGACAATTAGTGAATTAATTAACAATTACCTCGATCTGAGGGGTTGAAGACCAAATGAACGGTTCACTTTACACGTTGTACACGTGTTGTACGTAATAATCCGACAAAGTCGAAGTTTATCAAAAAAAATACCAACAATTGAGAACACGATGGTTCACCCAAATTCACGAAATTGAACAATTATTATAAAAGCACTACAGATTCTCAAGATGAGTTTGGATATAAATTACTATACCAAAATAGTAGCTTTTGTTAACACCAACGTACTGTGTACACACAAGACCGTTGAGAAAAGAGGTATATTCGACGTCCGGTCCGGTATTTAAATGGTGGTGATAAGAGCAAATCGATAAGTCTCATACTAAATCAACTATACAAAGAAAAACTTTGAAATTTGAATCTTTTCATGACGAATTTCCGGCAACAGAAAGAAATCCTACCAACACTCCTCAGAGAAATTAGAATTCACTAAATGATGTTAAATCTGACGGATCGAACAGGTTAACGACGACGAAGAAAGAAAATAGTCAAACACGATAATCAACGCTTCTCAAAATATGGCAGAACAGGTTTAATGCAAAACCAAAACGTTACAAATTAATGCTTGCTAGAGATGCGGTA
>JAJEOX010000183.1:0-15000 GCA_020740385.1 Mylabris phalerata | reverse complement strand
AATTGAAAAGGCAATTGCTTGGGTCCGGTGCTTACATTTAAATTAATTATTAAATAGTACTGTTTATGTGGTAAATTACCTCTGGCAATCTACTGTTGATCCATTGGATCAATCTTTGATTAATTTTTAACCGAAATTTACCTGTTGTGTAGGTTTGTTAATAAACCGATTGTTCATTTAAAGACACCATTTGAGAAGTGTCTAAAATTGTCTAAAACCGTGAGCTGAGCCAAAATGAAGGTCTAAAATTGAATAAAACTATCTAATCCCTCGCTGGATTTAATCGCTAAATTTACATCAGACCGAAATATTTGCAAACATGACACAAAATTGCTAAATTTAGTCCAAAACTAATACTAATTACTTCTTTTTTAAGTTTAACAGGAAAACTCACTACAACTTAATGATTAAAAGCAAAAAATTTAGAAATTTTGATTAGGAATTGAAAACTTACTTCAAGAAACTGCTAGGCCGGACTTTCTAAAGATCCTAGACATTTTTACTTTTCTTAAAATTGCCAAAAAACCCGGAAAGTCCACAAAAATTCAATCTATATTTAGAAAATAATCCCTTTAGAACTCAGCTTTCTACAATCCAGGTAGATCATAAATTTCACAGATATCGTAAGACTTCTAACAAGGAAACATTCCCAGGAGTCCCCCTTCGATTTTAATGAAATTTGGATATGTTATTCTCCATCAAATTCTTAGAGATGCATGGTTTTTTTATCGGCGGAAAAACAAATCTAGAAGGTGAAATCGCAATTCAAAGTTTAGGCTCACTCAAGTTTAGGGGTACTTTTTAAGTTTCGTACACTCGCAGTTAAAATATTCAAACGGGACAAACGGCATTATTCCCAGCATGAAAAATAGAGTCGAAGTCCATTGTTTTCATATCAAAAAGGTGATTAAAATTTGCAATAAATCAAACACTGTACATCGGATTGTGACGAAACTAATGTCATTCGAAAAAAGACAAAGAAGCAGAAGAAACCTGTCTTTGGATTTTTTCAAAATATTACGTTTAGGGGGTAACCACCCGTCAAGCATATCTATCCGTATCAGAAAAAACTTCACTATTCTTATTATTTTTATGTTTTAATTCATAAATAATGCTTTCTATCCATTTTCAGTAGTTGGGGCACAAAATAATAGTATTTTCTTCTTTGTTGCCTAAGCTTTTATTTTTCATGTTGAACGTTATTTTTTTTACGAGTATAAATACTACAATAATTATTATTGTATTATAACTTTCGAATATATTTTATCTAGAATTATTCTAAAAAAATAAAATAATACAAAACTCAAAATCAACTCCCATATACTAATAAATACAAAATTGTGATTACATATGTTTCGGGAATATTCCCATCATCAGATCTCTAAATTGTAACAATTAATTATTTGGTTTTTATATTCTATAAGTCAAATTTTAAATTTTTTTAAATTTTTGAAAAATTTTAAATTTTTGAAAAATTTTAAATTTTTGAAAAATTTTAAATTTTTCAAAAATTTAAAATTTGACTTACAGAATTTCTCTCAATTTATCTTTTATTTTTTAAATATTTTACAATTTTTATTTTATTTCACAAATTAATTAATATTAACTTTTGGTAAAAATTGAATTATATAAAAACCAAATAATTAATTGTTACAATTTAAAGATCTGATGATGGGAATATTCCCGAAACATATGTAATCACAATTTTGTATTTATTAGTATATGGGAGTTGATTTTGAGTTTTGTATTATTTTATTAATTAAATCCCATATTTTGAGAAAAAATGGATTCTTGGTTTTCAAATATTATTCTAAAACTTATTTGTTATCACTATCAAAGTTTAATTATTTATATTTTTAATGTCAATTCACCCCCTATAGAGTTTTTCCATCAAAGTCGTGAAAGTTATACAGGGTGATTCATTAGCTCGTGACAAACTTTGAGGATGGAAATTAGATGGAATTTCAACAAGAAAGACTTATAAAAACAATGTCCAAATTTTACTCCTTCATTAAGAAAATTCAAGCTCTTTTAGGTAATTAAAGTTATATTACTGATCATAGCGACTATGGAAATATCTACAGAATTATTGGATGCCAAAAATAAGTGAATCTAAATTGGCTTCGTAATTGAATGTCAATATTCATACAAATGTCACTTTGACTTTGACATATTAATGCAAATATCTCAAAAAAAATAAGCAAACCTTTATTCATTATGATAAAATTCATTAGTTGTATAAAATTATAATAAATATTCGAAATACGTTATGAAATGCGATTTATTAAAGATCAGTTAAATCAACGATATGACAAAGTCAAATTGACATTTGGATGAATTTTGACAATTACGAAGCCTATCTAGATTCACTTATTTTTGACATCCAATAATTCTGTAGATATTTCCATAGTCGCTATGATCAATAATGTAAGTTTAATTACCTAAAAGAGCTTGAATTTTCTTAATAAAGAAGTAAAATCTGGGCATTGTTTAAATAAGACTCTCTTCTTAAAATACCATCTACTTTCCAACCTCAAAGTTTGTCAAAGAGTAATGAATCACCCTGTATTTTCCAGCAATAACTAATTTAGTGAAAGTACAATGGCTAGTATTTGTTTTATAAAAATTTAGTGAATTTCAATTATAGCCAACACTTTGTGTTCTCCCGTTGCTCAGTATCCAGGAGCGATGGATATGGTAAACCATTTTATTGGTTCTACCCAATTTCCCATCACGAGCGAGAGAGTGAAACAAATCATTGAGAGAATCAATAGATTTCTGTTGTTGAACAGAAACTTTCAAGGAATGGGACTCACATTCGGCAACCTCTACTGGTCTTTTATTTAAGAAATTAAACGTAGAATCGGAGAAATCAATTTGCACCTGAAACAACCGACAGAAATCACTGCCCAAAATTAAATCGTGTTGGACAGAAGGCACGATATAAATGAGGATTTTCCTTGTCACATTATCAACGGACATCGGTACTTCAACGGAATATAAAATGTTTTGTGATTTCCCATCAGCGGTTTTAAGTGTCTGATTTAATGAACGATATTTATTGACTCTCAATTTGAAAAAAGAGGTTCGAGAATGTGGACACCATTTTTACCCAATATGGTACAACAAGACCCCGAATCGACTAAGGCTTCGAATTGAACATCGAAGACACGGACGGTAAGAAAAGGACGATTATCGCTATCCTTAGGAAGGAAAACAGAAACAAGTTCACGGGAGAATTTGGGGGTACAGAAATTACTGATGGTTTCTAACCAACGTTTCCAATCGTGAGGATCGAATTTAACGGAAGTATTTGGAGACGAAACGGTATGATTCGAACGAGGAATCCCGGCCGTAAATTTATGTAGGAACGTGACACGACCGTCGATCCGCGTTCCTATTTGGCGTTTTCCGGACGACATTTGGGACACGAATTTACAGTTACATCAGCAGTACCACAACGATAACAAAATCTCTTTTTCGCTTTTGAACACCTGGAATAGCCGTGACCCACTTCTCCACAATTCCAGCAAGGAGAGACCTTGGGTTTTCTCACTACCGTAGTGACAGCCGCGTTAGAAGTGGAAGGTCGATTAAGAGGATTACTAGAAGGCGATAACGAAACAGAATTCTTGGTAGAAACTGTAGATTTCCTTCGCAATTCATAAGCAACATCCAGTTTCTTACATAACTCGATCAATTCATCAATGGTATCGATGTCTTCCAAGGCCAAAGCCGAAATATAATAAAGCAATAGATTTCCTCGAATGATTTTTAATTTAGCTGATTCATTCAATGGAACCGCCAATCGATTAAATAACGTGTTCGTTTCGGCAACGAAAATTATTATGGTCCCATTCCGACGTTGTTTACGAGCTTTTAACTCATCCATGAGTTTATCATCGTGATCGATAGGAAGAAAGGAACGTTTTAAAAGAGTCTCCAGAGAAGACCAATCAGTTACCTTAGAACGAACAGATTTATACCAGACTTGGGCAGAATCGGAAAAAAGATCAAAAGCTGAATTACACAGCTCGGACTCGGAAACATTTCGCGCAACCTGATAATCTTTAACTTTCTCAATGAACTCAAGAACGTCACCCTTACCATCGAATTTAATACCCCATTTATAAACAGGAACGGACTTGAAAGAAGGACTGGCGGCTTCAGGAACCGCAGAATCACGGTGAGAAAGATTTAAAGCACGAAAAGAAACGTCGGTATTGACAGGCTCCATGCATTTATCCAAAACGTCGCTTTCAAATTCAAGGCAAGTACCAAGCCAAGACTCAATGATTTCGCGAATGTGAGTACTATTATCGGCGTTAACGTCATACGTTACACGAGAGATTCTTTTTGAAACGTGCGCAATACGCGAACAAATCCGGCGAATATTATCATCCTCAACGTTATAAACAGTTCGCTCATCCAGCTCCATAATAGCAGTGGTTATACCTTCTAAGGTACGGTTAATAATATCAACCTCGGTATCCCAAGTAAATTTGGGATCGGGGATAATTTCAAGTCCCTTATCCAGTGCGCGTTGCAAAGTTTTAATTCTACTAGACCGGGTATTTTTTGCACGTAACTTCCTGATTCGCAGCTCATAATCAAGCTGATCATCAAGATGAAATCTGGCATGGACCGTATTAAAATCATTATCCATTTTACAAAAAAAATTATTACAATCAAATAATGAAATGATAAAGAAACGGCAAAGCCAGCTATTTTTAAAAACTTCCCCACTGTAATTTGTGATTGATGAATGAAAGTCGGGCCCCACGTTCAGGGTGCCAAAAATTATATAGCCAACACTTTGTGTTCTCCCGTTGCTCAGTATCCAGGAGCGATGGATGGGTTCGTTAGGGGTTCTTTTGGGTTTTAAAAATAGTTGTTAAAGGGCGCCACCACGATTTATAAAAGTCAAAGAATCCCACAATCGTGGAATAGGATTCCGTTACACAAAATAACGTTTAAATCAAACAATTTAATGATTAACAAAAAAATAACAAATGGAGGTGAAATATGCCACGCTATTAATGTGGTTTAATTTAGAGATTTATTATACTAAAGGAGTTCGAACTCGTTTTAAATTTAGATAATTTACGGAATTAATGCAAATGATTCCAAAATTTAATACAATGTTCTCTAATTATCAATCACACAGGAGATACGCGATACAAGGTCGCATACCTTAGATTAAATCCTGTTTGACTGAACAATCTTTGCACAGAATTGCAAAAATTGGAACTAATGAGAAAATATAATTGATAATCAGAGAAACGGTCAAAATTATACAGGTTATAGGATCGAACAGATAATGATCTTAAAGAAATGCAAATTACATAAAAAATCAAAAACCGTCTCGTAAGACGTATGCAACAATACGTAAATAGAAAATTTAAATAAAGATAGAACTTATCGTTTTCGATGCCACGGTACGATGATGTAATCCACGCCACTGGATGAGTGAAACGCACGGTAACAGGAACGAAGAATGAAACGCCAGTTACGTTTAATGCAGCCAATTACGCCACTGGATGAGCGATAGTACCCGTACAGGATGAATAACGCCAAAAAGATGCTTGTGCAAGCCAAAAATTCCGGATTTATTCCAGGTCTCTAAATATACCCCTAAACAATTTAATTAGAACCCCAAAGAATGAATTTGAAAAGAAAATATTACCTTTCTCCGGGGTATTTAACGATATCGAAAATATTCCAAAAAGGAATCGGTACGGTAAATTCCCAATTATTAAATTGAAAAAAAACGAAACGTAAACGAACGTCTGACCAATTCAACGTTTGAACGGGAAGTGAACGCTACAAAATCGGGGTACTGAAAACGTGTTTTCCGAAAACGTGATTGCGCACAGTTCAAAAAGACACCGTGTTCATAAATGCCGTTTGGTACTAGTAATTAAGGGCGAAAATAGAATAAACACAATAAACAACGCCGTTTTGGCTAACCGAGTACCGGAAATGAAAAAGGCAGGGCACTGTAATACCGACAATTATCAGGTTGTTTAAAAATCATTATCACCTCAATTAAAAATCAAAACATCCCCAAACAGCGAAAGATGGTCGAAAGCAGAAAATTGGAAAGTAAGTAGACCAATTGAAATCAAACTTACGATAATCAAACGGTACCGTTGATTCTCCAGATACGTACAAAAATAAAAAGGAAAGAAAAAGGGTAGAGAGAGACCTTCAGTTTCGGGAGCCCAGAGCTTAAGAGGGAAGGAAGGAAAAGAGAAACTCCATTAAGCGGGGTTGCATCCCTACCTCTGAAGGTTTACTGCTGAAAGAAGTAGAAGCAATAAAGAAAAGACAGGACAAAGGTACGGGACACTGCAGCAGAGACAGCGTGAAGGTTGTTATAGCACACCCTCAAGAAGCTTACATGGCTCTTACGAAATCGAGGATTAGATTAGTTGCAAGGACAACGAAAAGACGTCACCCTGCAACCAAGTGAACAGGCCTAAATCTTATAGATCCAGGACCTAACCCGGAAAAACGAAGAACGACACGAGATACATCAAGATGTCCAAGCATCCATCTAAAGCGGTAAGAGAAAAGAAACGGTAAGGTACGGTAAGGTAAATAGATGAATACTCGAAACATCCCGACACAATGACATATCGCTCCTCTAGCAACGTCAGATGTTATGACGGAAATGGTACCCAAGCAATTAGTAGGACCCTTTGGCCTCCTACTCCAGCCAATGTCTCCCCAAAGGAAGAAAATCAAAGTTCAGAACAAAAACGGAAACGATAGTCAGGGAAAGGGAACATTTAATGTTACACAATCCTTATGTCTGTTATACTTTTTATTTATTCATTATAATTCCAAGCGCATTTTGCGCCACATTTTTCTCAATAGCAAAATAGTATCATCTCCCAATATTTTATAAACTTTGACTAATATCAGTGTATTTCTTTCGCACCGTATAAGTTATTTGTTTATTTTATTTAAGGTAATTTTATTAAACCTTATTAACATTTAAAATGCGAATAATCTAGATCTAGAAAAAATATATGGCAAAATAATAATAATTTTAGTATCTATATTCATATAACTAGTATCTATATTCATATGAACAAAAATAGGTATGCAACATATGAAAAAAAATACTATTGTTATGTGCCCCAACTGTTGAAAATTGATGGAAAGGCATTATTTATGAATTAAAACATTAAGATTATAAGAATAGTAAAGTTTCTTTTCTGATCCATTCGAATATCCGTTAGAATTAGCATTTTGTTTTGTTATACCGGATTTATTTATTTAGTATTTATTTATTTATTTATTTGTACATAGTTATTTGAATAAAATCTGTTTATTTTTATTTATTGTCTCACGAGTATTTTGTGAGTGGCGCCCGAGTCCGATATCACCGTATCACTCTCGCTTTCGTTGGAAATCACAAACGTTGACCCTTATTTTCTCTGGCCAGCTACAACCCGGGAAAATATCATTACAATTGTAAGCCGCATTTTTGAGTAAAATGCAATTCTGAATTTATGCTCAACTGGCACTAATCGGATTAACCGGGTACAATAAATTAAAAGCAGACACCTCAATTTTGTTGCTCTCTGATTGGTTAACACGATGTTGGAACGAAAGTATAAATTCGGCTACTTTTCCCAAAATCTTCCAAAGTCGAACTAGAGCTTTAATTAGTAAGATCAGCTTTTGATTTTGAATCAAGTAAAATTCAATTTAATCGAAATGGCCCCGAGAAAAAACCAAATGTGGAGGCTCATGAATAAGTGTGAAAACGGTAAAATTACTTCCGGGTACTTGCAGAACGTGCTGACACAACATCAGTCGTTCCGTTATTACGTTTTGAAGAACATCGAAGACATCGAATTGAACCCAAAGGATCGTCTTTTAATAATTCACAATCTTTGTCGATTGGAAGCAGCAGAACTAGAGTTATTTATCAGTAAGTTCTCTAAGTTAATGCAGCACTTAACGTGTCGCCGGTCCGGTTTGCATTTTCTACGTGAATACGTCCGCGAGTAAGTTGAAAATTAAATAAAAACTAATTAATCAAAATTTTAATAATTATCAACCAACCATTGACTTTAAATGTAACAACACTTACATACAGGCAAAATAAATGAACTAGACCCATAGGTAATATATCTAGGTATATATTTCATCGTCTAATAAGTGTCTCATAGTACAGAGAGAGATAGCGTCAAATTGGGTGGTTCTAAGACTTCCCTACAATAATTGCTACAATTGCTTATTTTCACAAGTAAGGAAACAAATGAGGGTATTGATATTTTATATCTTCGTCTGACGCATGTTGATTAGATTGTAATATTAGTGGACCCATGGCGATTTACTAATGTTGAACAAAGATAGAGCCATTTACAACAGAAGCCAGATAATAAAAGAGGTTTCTTTTAATTATTGTAATACAGATAATTGCAAGTGAAGAGCCGTCCTAATTAAATAAAAAAATATTGACTGTAGAACGTACAATTAAATATTCTGTAAATTATTACTATAATTAGAACGTTCAGGTATAAAAAAGAAAAAAGTTCTAGACACAGCGAGAATTTCAACCCATTAGCTTTTGATCGAAAATTATACTCCACCGCTAAATCTATTCAATGAAAATTATCTGTATTACAGCTATTAAAAGAAATCTGGCTTCTGTTGTAAATCGTTCTATCTTTGTTCAACATTAGTAAATCGCCATGGGTCCACTAATATTACAATCTAATCAACATGCGTCAGTCGAAGATATAAAATATCGATACCACCCACGTCATATATATTATATGACGTCGGTGATCGATACCCACATTTGTTTCCTTAGTTGTGAAAATAAATATTTGTGATGTCATTTATCTATAATCGTTTACATTAAAAACTAATGTGGGGAAGTCTTAGCACCACCCAATTTGACGCTATCTCTGTACTATGAAAGTCTTATTGGACGATGAGATAGTTAGATATACTGCCTATGGGTCTAGTTCATTTATTTTGCTTGTATTTGGTTTTATTAGTAGGATTAGTTAAAAATTGAAAATTTAGAATGAATATCGTTTAGAATTAAAAAGGAAAGTTAAAAAACAGCTCAATAAAGGACTAAAAAATTCATCTATCGTCAAATTTCCATCTTTAGTCCCCGAATTTGTTGAAAATTGATTATCTAGGATTAAGAATGAACTTAAGAATTTATTCAAAGAACTATTTAACCTGTTATAATTCGTATTCTTTGTCAAATTGCTGTCAAAATAGGACGTACACTTGATCTCCCATTAAATTAATTATAGAAATTAACAAAAAGTATCCAGATTTTAACAACTTCAATTACAGAACTGCTTCCCAATAGCTTTAATGGTCTATCTTGTGTAAAAACAAAAACGTGCTATACTCGACTCACTCAAAAGATTATTAGATTCTAATTGGAAAAACATTTTATAGGTTATCTAAATTGGTTTTCTAGAAAGGCGCCCAATTTTAAATAACCAATAATTTAGAAGTACGTGTCATATACATATTGAATAAATATATTAAGTTACCTATGATCTAGTTAACTATGATCAATATGTATGGCGACTATATGGTGGTAAAGGAAACTAGATAAACAAGAATGAGAAAAAGAGAATTATTAAGAATACTCATTACATTAATTACTGTTCCTTTAAGTTTATTGTATTACTATTATTAATTAATAAAATATAATTATTATAAACGTTCACAAGCTTAGAACGTCACAATACGCCATTGAAATAGTTATTTTCATTACAAGGGCGCTAAGACACTTTCCGTCGAGTAATGAACACTATTTTTTCTACAATCGGGTGGAAAACGCTTTCCGTCCTAGGACGGAAAATTAATCGACAAATCAGGAATCAGGATTTACTACTGGAAATCAGAATTTACGGCCGTTGCCTAGCAACGAAATACCAAGACCGAAATTTGACACTTTCTGGGCCGTTTGCAACGTTTTAGCTCAAAACTAGAGATCAGTTAATCTTCAAATAAAAATAATCTTCAGATTATTTTTGAGATGTTTGCACCATAGCAAAAAGTCATAGAATTAATAAATCTGCGCTTACTTCATTTAATTTAGAATCAAACGTTTTATTTCGAGACAATATATGTGTCAGTACAAACTTGTATTATAAAATTGATAATCATTTGTTAGCATGAGGTTCTGATGCTTTCGATGATGATTTGGAAGTTGTAGATCGGATTGAAAAAGACTTTCCGCGTGAGATCTAAGAACAAAATAGTCATTTTTAGAGCATGCGCCAACTAAGCTTTTTCGAAAAATTTCGTCAGAGAAACATAGTTACCTATAGAATTGTTGCAGCAATTTTTCTCATACATATGTAGATTTTTCAACGAATAAAATTGTCAGAACGAGCCATTGATTTGGTTATTAATATTTTTGTAATTTGGCCCTAAAATGTTGCTTTCTTTTTTTTCCTATGATTTAGGGTACTATTCAGAAATTTTTTTTTAATCGTAAACTAACTTATGATTAAGCCTTAACTAACTAAAATTTGACGTTTGTCTATTCAGAAACTATTTAAGACGCGACTAACTTTTAGTCACATTTTAATCACTGACTAATTTTCAACCATGTGACCGAGGGAATTTAGTAGCTACTAAAGGGGTAGTTTAATAGTTGATTAACGTTAGTTGAGAAAAACATGGCGGAAATAAATAATCGGTTGAAGTAAAGCAAGTTGTAAATATAACGCTAAAAAGAGTTAGAATTTATAAAACACAGAAAAATCAGCTTAAGAATATATTATAATTGAGACGAATTTAGATTTCGGTATATATTCAAAAAAGATCAAGTGCATTTATGATAATTACTTTTTTTAATACTGTTGGTGATGTTTGTTCTTTAATTTTCAATCTGATTAATATTTTCAATTGAAAAAAAAAATCTGTTCCTCGGGTTCAATTTTCATCCCTATTTTTGTTTTTAAAATTTTTTCATACCTATTTCAAATAACTCAATTAATCAGTAGACATGATACTTCAAAAGAAATGTTGACAATATTTTGACATTGTTATATTCACATTTCAAGTAGTTTCAGATATACTACCTTGGTATAAATTGCATTAATTTATTATATATTATGTTAATTAATCATGAATCAAGCAAAAAATTGAATTTTACTAACTAATAATAAATAACTAATAATAACCTCAATGCTTATTTTGATACATCTATAAGTGCACACACATTTTATTTTCTTTAAAAAAATAATACTTTCATGTGTTACTTAAGCTGGCAACGCCGTTTTTGTAATTAGTTAGCAAATAAAGTTAGAATGAGCATAATAATTGTTTCAGAATACGTTTAAAATATTCACATCTTAATCGCTACTAACATGTTACTAAATTAGTAACTTTTTAGTAATGATTAAACGGTTTACTAACTAAAATGTTTCTGAATAGCACACTTATTGTTTGAACTGATAATCTGAAGAAACTTTTTTTAGCGAAATTTGTATTTCTTTATCCTTATCTACAGATCAGGTTGAGATTAAGATAGACCAAGCTTTGTGACGTTTAAGTTTTAGTGGAACAAAATTTTGTCATTAAGCCAAGATTAAATGTTAAGCTGTAGCGATGCAAACGACCCTTTGTGTTCTTAAACAGAAGCAGAAACTTGACAGTTTCCACTCGATCGTAGAAAAAGAATATTTCTGTAATAGTTATGTGATAATTTAAATGTACTGCCAATTAAGTATATGTGAAGTTACTAGATTCTTACTGAATTGAATTATGGGCAATTAATCCGTCATGTTCTCGTCAATCTTCCATTAAGTTAGTGAATTTAGTTTACAAAAAAGTAGAGTTAGAATTTTAGTAATCTTCAAAATCACACCTCAAAGATTATTTGAATTATTTTCGAAAATAACTAATCGTCCATTGAATACAGGACCAATTTTCATTGAAATCTTTACAATTATTCCGATTATTGTTGGTTCCATACATTTTTATAACCTCTCTCAATCATACGCTAAACTATCGACCAATTTAATCGATGATAGACTTTCTATCAGTTAATTCAACCATAAATTCCATCTAAAATGGAGCACGAATCGTGCTACAAAAAAGTAGAATTGTTAAACTGTTTTACTAATTTGTAAAAATGTCAGAATGATTACCAGAAATGTGGTCGAAAATAACGAATGTTCAATTGTCATATCATTCAATATGAGTGCAATTTTTATTCAAATCTTAATAATAATTTTTATTTCTACAGATTTGATTTTGAATTTTGAATAAATTTCAATAAGAATCATTTATAATTGCCTAAAACGAAGAAATGATTGAAAATTTGAGAAAATAAGTGAATTTTATTCGGATTTCATCAAAGAGAATATACTAAAAAGAGTCCCAGATCCCATAGAAAAAGAAGGAAACACGAGAGCGGTAGCGCCGCGAAGTTGGTTAGCCACAACTAACCTTAATTCAGATGTTTAAATTTTCCCACCTTTTTCCAAACTATTACAACTATACAATTTTATGTTACCGAAATGTATTATTTGTACTACAATTATGTATTTCAATATAAAACATGACTATTATTCATTAAAAGACTATTATTATGTCTTTTAATGACTGATATCCATGCATTATATTTAAATACATAATTGTAGTACAAATAATACATTTGGGTAACATAAAATTGTATAGTTATAATAGTTTGAAATACATATTTTTTTACATATTATTATTAATAAATCGGGATACATTTATAAACAAAAACTATAAAATTATGAACTTATGTAAAAATATATATTATTACAAAAAAGATACAAATAAGGCATTTAGAATACAAAAAAATCTTTAGAATAATCAAAATACTAATGCTAACTGAACAAATGATACACGATAATAACAAATAAACGAATTATTTAAAAGACCCATATTTAAACAATACATCGCACAAACTCTTATTGTGTTATTATTCAAAATATTGTGCGCAAATTGGGGCTTGTATTCTTTTTGATCGATTTCTGGAATTGTATTCGAGATTTGTAGATAATTAACTGTTTAGGCAGAATATGGAATATTTGCAAATCTGCAGGCTTTAAATTTTTGTCACCTCGTCGATTAAATCAAGATTCTATAGAAAATTTATTCGCAACTATTCGCCAACACGGCAGTAATAATACAAATCCAATCCAGTTAAAAATACAAATCCTGTTTTCAGTTTCAGGCAGCAATAAAAACAGCAGTTTTGAATAATTTGATGTCACCACCAAGGCACAAATCCAATTGTAAAAATGATGATTTTATTTTATTTGACAACTTGCATTGTCTTCTACAAAGCAATACAAACGTCATTACTTCGGCAAATGAAAATGAACTTACCAACATTGGTTTACTATTACAATCATGGTGCTGTTGATGATACTGGACGACGGCAAGCCGTAACGTATGTGTGCGGATATTTTATTAAGAAAATCAATACATTATGTGACAATTGTCTACACTGTTTACTCAGTGAAACCATTGATGCAGAACATAATTTTGTTTGTTCTCGCGATCAAGACTACCATCTTTTTTATGCTTCAAAAGACTTTGTGAATTACGTTGCTCTTGTCGAAGATACTATTTTATCAATACTTCCAATGTACGGATATATTCTTAACTTGAGAAAGAAACTTTATAGTTTTGGGAATATGATCGATTTTTCTTGGTTTAAATGTGCTGTTCATAGCCATTCAATACAAAACTACAATATATGATTCAACTTCTTTTCTTGTAATTAAAAACTTTTATAAAGTCGATTAAATGTAGCTTGTTAATAGAATTTTGGGTAAAATTTTGTTCAATTAAACTGTATTTTTTCCTTCCAATAGTCCATATTTGCATGGTCAGAATAACTTGATCATACTAAAATATAAAAATTTGAAAGGGGCCGAATCTATGAACCGGCCTAATAACTTCCCCCGACACGAGTCCGAGTTTTTAAAAAAAACGAGTACCGTAGCACGAGTTTTGTATTACTATTTTTTCTATTGGAGATACTTTATTAAAAAAAAAAACTAACTTACTATAAAAATCAAAATCGGGAATCGAGAACCGTGGCTATCTCACAACCACCGAAAAATTCAATGAGGAACCAGCATCTCGTCAACAAAAACTCTGTTCACTAATCGGCGATTCCACACACAGGACTTTTCAGTTCGACTTTCTTACAATTCGATTCACAATTCAATTGCGAAATTTTGACAGAACGACAGAACTGTCATTTGAGCGCGGAATAAAAAGTAGTACGGTAGTCCCAACAAAAACATGGAAAAATTCAAATCATATAGATTTGAATTGTCGAGGGAATATACATTTCTTTTTTAGGAGCAATCAAAATTTATATTATTTTAAAACATTTATTTATTAAAAAAGCGCTAACCGAAACACAAAACCCGCTCAAAAAACCGCTTGAAAAACAAATATTTTGAGGTTATGTTTCAAAAATGACAGAAGAATGTAAACAAACGCATAGGATTTTATGCCTCCAGTGATACCAACAGTAGATATCATTCTGTCTTTATAAACTACCGTTATAAATTTTGCTACGCTTTTAAAAATTATGTTGGATAACCTTCTAAACTGTCATTTCAAAATTTCGCAATTGAATCGTGAACAACAACTCTTTTCTATGGCAACCGATCCCTTATAGAAAGCGGCAAATTTGAATTTGTGGACTACACTCTTTTGCCAATTTTGTGCATTTATTTAAAAAAAGAAAAGAACATTGCACATGATGGGTATCGTTTTCGGACATAAAAGCACATGCCCTTTCGATTGGTGATATCAAATTAATATGTTATTTTGAATTTTTTTCAATCAACCCCCTCCCCCTTCCACCCCCGTAGTCCGATTGGCACCAAAAACTAATCAACTCGAGCGGCCCACCAAATAGTTTGTGCTGGCCAAATTTGAACTCAATCGGTGAAACCGTTTTTGAGTAATCGTTGGAGAACCGACAGACGC
>JAJEOX010000182.1:0-51356 GCA_020740385.1 Mylabris phalerata | reverse complement strand
TCATGTTGTTCAACTGTAGTTAGCAACCATGGATTCAAAAGACGTCGCGAGATTTTACGAAGTAAAATAAGTTTTAATTCGTAGAAGTGCGTGAGACCAAACAACGTTGAATTTATTTCGTTGCATCGGGTAAACGGCGAGAAGTAACGATTACTCTGATATAACATCTAGTCTTTTGGGATATTTACTGTTTATTCAAGAGTGTAGGGGATCACTCAGCCTAAAAACCTTATTTGGATCATGTTTTACAATTGTAATTTGAAACAATGGATTCAAAGGACGTCGTGAGATTTTACAAAGTAAAATAATTTTAATTCGTAGACCTTCGTAAGACCACTCAAAGTTGAATTTAATTTCGTTGCATCGGGTAAACGGCGGGAGAGTAACGATGGCTGTCTTATTACATCGAGTCTTCTGAGAAGTTAACTGTTTAATCTAAAGTGTACGAGCCACACTCTAGCCTGAAAACCCTATTTTGAATCATGTGGTCCAATTGTAATCTGAAACTATGTATTCAAAGGACGCCATGGGATTTACGGACTCAAATAAATTTTGATTCGTAGAACTTCGTGAGACCACACAAAGTTGAAATAATTTCGTTGCATGGGTAAACGGCGAGAGTAACGTTTACTCTGATATTACATCTAGTCTTTTGAGATTCTTACTGTTTATTCTAGAGTGTACGGGCCACACTCTAGCCTGAAAACCTTATTTAGAATGATGTTGTACAATTGCAATTTGAAACTGTGGATTCGAACAACGTCGTGAGATTTTACAAAGTAAAATAATTTTAATTCGTAGAACTTCGTAAGACAACACAAAGTTGAATAAATTTCGTTGCATCGGGTAAACGGCGGGAGTAACAATGGCTGTCTTATTACATCGAGTCTTCTGAGAAGTTAACTGTTTAATCTAAAGTGCACGAGCCACACTCTAGCCTGAAAACCCTATTTTGAATCATGTGGTCCAATTGTAATCTGAAACTATGTATTCAAAGGACGCCATGGGATTTTACGGACTCAAATAAATTTTGATTCGTAGAACTTCGTGAGACAACACAAAGTTGAAATAATTTCGTTGCATCGGGTAAACGGCGAGAGTAACGATTACTCTGATATTACATCTAGTCTTTTGAGATTCTTACTGTTTATTCTAGAGTGTACGGGCCACACTCTAGCCTGAAAACCTTATTTAGAATGATGTTGTACAATTGCAATTTGAAACTGTGGATTCGAACAACGTCGTGAGATTTTACGAAGTAAAATAATTTTAATTCTTAGAACTTCGTAAGACCACTCAAAGTTGAAATAATTTCGTTGCATCGGGTAAACGGCGGGAGTAACGATGGCTGTCTTATTACATCGAGTCTTCTGAGAAGTAACGGTTTAATCTAAAGTGTACGAGCCACACTCTAGCCTGAAAACCCTATTTTGAATCATGTTGTCCAATTGTAATCTGAAACTATGTATTCAAAGGACGCCATGGGATTTTACGAACTCAAATAATTTTGATTCGTAGAACTTCGTGAGACCACACAAGTTGAAATAATTTCGTTGCATCGGGTAAACGGCGGAGAGTAACGATTACTCTGATATTACATCTAGTCTTTTGAGATCCTTACTGTTTATTCTAGAGTGTACGGGCCACACTCTAGCCTGAAAACCTTATTCAGAATCATGTTGTTCAATTGTAATTTGAAACAATGGATTCAAAGGACGTCGTGAGATTTTACAAAGTAAAATAATTTTCAATTATGAGACCTTCGTAAGACAACACAAAGTTGAATTAAATTTGTTGCATCGGGTAAACGTCGGGAGTAACAATGGCTGTCTAATTACATCGAGTGTTCTGAGAATTCAACAGTTTAATCTAAAGTGCACGGCCCACACTCTAGCCTGAAAACCCTATTTTGAATCATGTTGTCCAATTGTAATCTGAAACTATGTATTCAAAGGACGCCATGGGATTTTACGGACTCAAATAAATTTTGATTCGTAGAACTTCGTGAGACCACACAAAGTTGAAATAATTTCGTTGCATCGGGTAAACGGCGAGAGTAACGATTACTCTGATATTACATCTAGTCTTTTGAGATTTTTACTGTTTATTCTAGAGTGTACGGGCCACACTCTATCCTGAAAACCTTATTTAGAATGATGTTGTACAATTGCAATTTGAAACTGTGGATTCGAACAACGTCGTGAGATTTTACAAAGTAAAATATTTTTCAATTATTAGACCTTCGTAAGACAACACAAGTTGAATAAAATTGTTGCATCGGGTAAACGGCGGGAGTAACAATGGCTGTCTTATTACATCGAGTCTTCTGAGAATTTAACAGTTTAATCTAAAGTGTACGGGCCACACTCTAGCCTGAAAACCCTATTTTGAATCATGTTGTCCAATTGTAATCTGAAACTATGTATTCAAAGGACGCCATTTGATTTTACGGACTCAAATAAATTTTGATTCGTAGAACTTCGTGAGACCAAACAAAGTTGAAATTATTTCGTTGCATCGCGTAAACGGCGAGAGTAACGATTACTCTGATATTACATCTAGTCTTTTGAGACTTTTACTGTGTATTCTAGAGTGTACGGGCCACACTCTATCCCGAAATCCTTATTTAAAATGATGTTGTACAATTGCAATTTGAAACTGTGGATTCGAACAACGTCGTTAGATTTTAGGATATAAAATAAATCTTAATTCGTCAAACTTCGTAAGAGCAATCAGAGTTGAATTAATTTTGGTGCATCGGGTAATCGGCGGGAGTAACGATGGCTGTGTTATTACATCGAGTCTTCAGAGAATTTATCAGTTTAATCTAAAGTGCACGGGCCACACTCTAGCCTGAAAACCCTATTTTGAATCATGTTGTCCAATTGTAATCTGAAACTATGTATTCTAAGGACGCCATGGGATTTTACGGACTCAAATAAATTTTTGATAGGTAGAACTTCGTGAGACCACACAAAGTTGAAATAATTTCGTAGCATCGGATAAACGGCGAGAGCAACGATTACTCTGATATTACATCTAGTCTTTTGAGATTTTTACTGTGTAGTCTAGAGTGTACGGGCCACACTCTATCCTGAAAACCTTATTTAAAATGATGTTGTACAATTGCAATTTGAAACTGTGGATTCGAACAACGTCGTGAGATTTTAGGATGTAAAGTTGGTCTTCATTGGTCAAACTTCGTGAAAGCACTCAGATTTGAATTAATTTCGTTGCATCGGGTAATCGGCGGGAGTAACGATGGCTACTTTATTACATTGAGCCTTCTGAGAAGGTAACTGATTAATATACAATGTACGGGCCACACTCGAGCCCGAAAACCGTATTTTGAATCATGTTGTTCAACTGTAATTTGGAACCATGGATTCAAAAGACGTCGTGAGATTTTACGAAGTAAAATAAGTTTGAATTCGTAGAAGTGCGTGAGACCAAACAACGTTGAATTTATTTCGTTGCATCGGGTAAACGGCGGGAGTAACGATGGCTCTCATATAACATCGAGTCTTTTGGGATTTTTACTGTTTAGTCAAGAGTGTAGAGACATCACTCCAGCCTAAAAACCTTATTTGGATCATGTTTTCAATTGTAATTTGAAACAATGGATTCAAAGGACGTCGTGAGATTTTACGAAGTTAAATAATTTTAATTCGTAGAACTTCGTAAGACCACTCAAAGTTGAATTAATTTCGTTGCATCGGGTAAACGGCGGGAGTAACGATGGCTGTCTTATTACATCGAGTCTTCTGAGAAGTTAACTGTTTAATCTAAAGTGTACGAGCCACACTCTAGCCTGAAAACCCTATTTTGAATCATGTGGTCCAATTGTAATCTGAAACTATGTATTCAAAGGACGCCATTTGATTTAACGGACTCAAATAAATTTTGATTCGTAGAACTTCGTGAGACCACACAAAGTTGAAATTATTTCGTTGCATCGGGTAAACGGCGAGAGTAACGATTACTCTGATATTACATCTAGTCTTTTGAGATTTTGACTGTTTATTCTAGAGTGTACGGGCCACACTCTATCCTGAAAACCTTATTTAGAATGATGTTGTACAATTGCGATTTGAAACTGTGGATTCGTACAACGTCGTGAGATTTTACAAAGTAAAATAATTTTCAATTATTAGACCTTCGTAAGACAATACAAAGTTGAAAAAAATTTGTTGCATCGGGTAAACGGCGGGAGTAACGATGGCTGTCTTATTACATCGAGTCTTCTGAGAAGTTAACTGTTTAATCTAAAGTGTACGAGCCACACTCTAGCCTGAAAAACCCTATTTTGAATCATGTGGTCCAATTGTAATCTGGAACTATGTATTCAAAATACGCCATTTGATTTAACGGACTCAAATAAATTTTGATTCGTAGAACTTCGTGAGACCAAACAAAGTTGAAATTATTTCGTTGCATCGGGAAAACGGCGAGAGTAACGATTACTCTGATATTACATCTAGTCTTTTGAGATTTTTACAGTTTATTCTAGAGTGTACGGGCCACACTCTATCCTGAAAACCTTTTTTAGAATGATGTTGTACAATTGCGATTTGAAACTGTGGATTCGTACAACGTCGTGAGATTTTACAAAGTAAAATATTTTTCAATTATTAGACCTTCGTAAGACAACACAAAGTTGAATAAAATTAATTGCATCGGGTAAACGGCGGGAGTAACAATGACTGTCTTATTACATCGAGTCTTCTGAGAATTTGACAGTTTAATCTAAAGTGCACGGGCCACACTCTAGCCTGAAAACCCAATTTTGAACCATCTTGTCCAATTCTAATCTGAAACCATGTATTCAAAGGACGCCATGGGATTTTACGGACTCAAATAAATTTTGATTCGTAGAACTTCGTGAGACCAAACAAAGTTGAAATTATTTCGTTGCATCGCGTAAACGGCGAGAGTAACGATTACTCTGATATTACATCTAGTCTTTTGAGACTTTTACTGTGTATTCTAGAGTGTACGGGCCACACTCTATCCCGAAATCCTTATTTAAAATAATGTTGTACAATTGCAATTTGAAACTGTGGATTCGAACAACGTCGTTAGATTTTAGGATATAAAATAAATCTTAATTCGTCAAACTTCGTAAGAGCAATCAGAGTTGAATTCAATTTCGGTTGCATCGGGTAATCGGCGGGAGTAACGAAGGCTGTGTTATTACATCGAGTCTTCAGAGAATTAATCAGTTTAATCTAAAGTGTACGAGCCACACTCTAGCCTGAAAACCCTATTTTGAATCATGTGGTCCAATTGTAATCTGAAACTATGTGTTCAAAGGACGCCATTTGATTTTACGGACTCAAATAAATTTTGATTCGTAGAACTTCGTGAGACCACACAAAGTTGAAATTATTTCGTTGCATCGGGTAAACGGCGAGAGTAACGATTACTCTGATATTACATCTAGTCTTTTGAGACTTTTACTGTGTATTCTAGAATGTACGGGCCACACTCTATCCCAAAATCCTTATTTAAAATGATGTTGTACAATTGCAATTTGAAACCGTGGATTCGAACAACGTCGTTAGATCTTAGGATATAAAATAAATCTTAATTCTTCAAACTTCGTAAGAGCACTCAGAGTTGAATTAATTTCGGTGCATCGCGTAATCGGCGGAAATAGCGAAGGCTACCTTATTACATCGAGACTTCTGAGAATGTAACTGATTAATATACAGTGTACAGGCCACACTCGAGCCCGAAAACCGTATTTTGAATCATGTTGTTCAACTGTAATTTGGAACCATGGATTCAAAAGACGTCGTGAGATTTTACGAAGTAAAATAAGTTTTAATTCGTAGAAGTGCGTGAGACCAAACAACGTTGAATTTATTTCGTTGCATCGGGTAAACGGCGGGAGTAACGATGACTCTCATATTACATCGAGTCTTTTGGGATATTAACTGTTTAGTCAAGAGTGCAGGGGCATCACTCCTGCCTAAAAACCCCATCAGGTTCATGTTTTCAATTGTAATTTGAAACAATGGATTCAAAGGACGTCGTGAGATCTTACGAAGTAAAGTAATTTTAATTCGTAGAACTTCGTAAAACCACTCAAAGTTGAATTAATTTCGTTGCATCGGGTAAACGGCGAGAGTAACAATTACTCTGATATTACATCTAGTCTTTTGAAATTCTTACTGTTTATTCTAGAGTGTACGGGATACACTCTAGCTTGAAAACCTTATTTAGAATCATGTTGTTCAATTGTAATTTGAAACAATGGATTCAAAGGACGTCGTGAGATTTTACAAAGTAAAATAATTTTCAATTATTAGACCTTCGTAAGACAATACAAAGTTGAATAAAATTTGTTGCATCGGGTGAACGGCGGAAGTAACAATGGCTGTGTTATTACATCGAGTCTTCTGAGAATTTAACAGTTTAATCTAAAGTGCACGGGCCACACTCTAGCCTGAAAACCCTATTTTGAATCATGTTGTCCAATTGTAATCCAAAACTATGTATTCAAAGGACGTCATGGGATTTTACGGACTCAAATAAATTTTGATTGGTAGAACTTCGTGAGACCACACAAAGTTGAAATAATTTCGTAGCATCGGGTAAACGGCGAGAGTAACTATTTCTCTGATAATACATCTAGTCTTTTGAGATTTTTACTGTTTATTCTAGAGTGTACAGACCACACTTTAGCCTGAAAACCTTATTTAGAATGATGTTGTACAATTGCAATTTGAAACTGTGGATTCGAACAACGTCGTGAGATTTAAGGATGTAAAATAAATCTTAATTCGTCAAACTTCGTAAAAGCACTCAGAGTTGATTTAATTTCGTTGCATCGGGCAATCGGCGATAGTAACGATGGCTATTTTATTACATCGAGCCTTCTGAGAAGGTAACTGATTAATATACAAAGGACGGGCCACACCCGAGCCCGAAAACCGTATTTTGTATCATGTTGTTCAACTGGAATTTGGAACCATGTATTCAAAAGACGTCGTGAGATTTTACGAAGTAAAATAAGTTTTAATTCGTAGAAGTGCGTGAGACCAAACAACGTTGAATTTATTTGGTTGCATCGGGTAAACGGCGGGATTAACGATGGCTCTCATATAACATCGAGTCTTTTGGGATATTTACTGTTTAGTCAAGAGAGTAGGGGAATCACTCCAGCCTAAAAACCTTATTTGGATCATGTTTTCAATTGTAATTTGAAACAATGGATTCAAAGGACGTCGTGAGATTTTACGAAGTAAAATAATTTTAATTCGTAGAACGCCGTAAGACCACTCAAAGTTGAATTAATTTCGTTGCATCGGGTAACTGGCAGGAGTAACGATGGCTGTCTTATTACATCGAGTCTTCTGAGAAGTTAACTGTTTAATCTAAAGTGCACGAGCAACACTCTAGCCTGAAAACCCTATTTTGAATCATGTTGTCCAATTGTAATCTGAAACTATGTATTCAAAGGACGCCATGGGATTTCACGGACTCAAATAAATTTTGATTCGTAGAACTTCGTGAGACCACACAAAGTTGGAATAATTTCGTTGCATCGGGTAAACGGCGAGAGTAACGATTACTCTGATATTACATCTAGTCTTTTGAGATTTTTACTGTTTATTCTAGAGTGTACGGGCCACACTCTAGCCTGAAAACTTTATTTAGAATTATGTTGTACAATTGCTATTTGAAACTGTGGATTCGAACAACGTCGTGAGATTTAAGGATGTAAAATAAATCTTAATTCGTCAAACTTCGTAAAAGCACTCAGAGTTGATTTAATTTCGCTGCATCGGGCAATCGGCGGGAGTAACGATGGCTACCTTATTACATCGAGCCTTCTGAGAAGGTAACTGATTAATATACAGTGTACGGGCCACACTCGAGCCCGAAAACCGTATTTTGAATCATGATGTTCAACTGTAATTTGGAACCATTTATTCAAAAGACGTCGTGAGATTTTACGAAGTAAAATAAGTTTTTATTCGTAGAAGTGCGTGAGACCAAACAACATTGAATTTATTTCGTTGCACCGGGTAAACGGCGGGAGTAACGATGGCTGTCTTATTACATCGAGACTTCTGAGAGTTTAACAGTTTAATCTAAAGTGCACGGGCTACACTCTAGCCTGAAAACCCTATTTTGAATCATGTTGTCCAATTGTAATCCAAAACTATGTATTCAAAGGACGCCATGGGATTTTACGGACTCAAACAAATTTTGATTCGTAGAACTTCGTGAGACCACACAAAGTTTAAAATAATTTCGTTGCATCGGGTAAACGGCGAGAGTAATGATTACTCTGATATTACATCTAGTCTTTTGAGATTCTTACTGTTTATTCTGGAGTGTACGGGCCACACTCTAGCCTGAAAACTTTATTTAGAATTATGTTGTACAATTGCTATTTGAAACTGTGGATTCGAACAACGTCGTGAGATTTTAGGATGTAAAATAAATCTTAATTCATCAAACTTCGTAAAAGCACTAGTAGTTAGATGATGCCGGTTCTGGAGCACTTGTTCAGATTTCCGGCACCAGAGGTCTCTTTGTCGCTAGTGTCGCTAGTGGGCGTGGCGGGAGATTTGAAAGTGGGTGTGGCGGTGAGAGTTGGGTGGGGTTGAGTGTACAAAATGGCGGTTGAGTGGGGGTGAGGGTGGGGTAAAAGGGGGGCTACAAAATTGCGGTTGTGGGGAGAGCTGGGGTAAAGGGGGGCCTACAAAATGGCGGCTAAGGGGGCTACAAAATGGCGGTTGTAAGGTGGGGTAAAGGGGGGGCCTACAAAATGGCAGCTAAGGGAGGCCTACAAAATGGCAGCTAAGGGGGGCCTACAAAATGGCGGTTAACGGGGCTCTGCGGCTAAAGGGGGCTCTGTGTAGAGGGGGTTTGTTTTAGGAAGGTGGTAAATACCCCGAATGGGAATGACCTAATTGCGTACACTTGTTGGGTTTTCAAGGTCAAACACCTGCAAAAGTTATTAACCTATAAACCTGTTATTGATGCAGGTTAGTTTTTTAAATCGTGGTACTAAAAAAGGGGGTTGGAGGCAAAGGAACGTATTACAATGTGAATGGCCTATATTGCGTACACTTTCTGGTTTTTCTAAAATCAAACACCTGCAAAAGTTATTAACCTATTAACCTGTTATTGATACAGGTTAGTTTTTCTTGATCAAACAACTACAAAAGTTAAATGCTTATATAAGCGCACGTGTACATTAATTGTTCTATATTGTTTGTTATACAATTGAAGTCTTTTAGCAAAATGAATTTTCGTAAGTATTCAATTTAATTCAGAAATTTATAATTTATTTTTAAAATTTTTAAAAGAAATTCAACAAAATATGATTGGGGAAATACAAGATCCTTTTCAACAACAACAACAGCAACAACAACAACAACAACAACAACAACAACATCAACAACAACAACCACAACAACAACAACAAAAACCTCAAAAACGTTTGAGGGATACAATCATAAATACTAATAATAATGATGATAATGACGATGATGAAGATGATAACGATAAAATTTATTTTTACACAAATAAAAAATGGAGATGTCTAGATGATGGAAGTTATCCTGAATTTGTATAACTATTTATAAATAAAATACAAATAAAAAAACAAGATTATCAATTTATTCATTTACAAATCCTATAAAACTTGCTAATAAGATGTTTTAAAATAAAGTATTTTTTATAAAGAAAAACAAGATTGTTAATTTATTTTGTTTTTTAAAAATATATGTATATATAAAGGGTAAGAATACAAACTAAGCAAAGTTTGTTGGTAAACAACAACAATTCTAAAGCACAATGACTGACTTACGGTTAGAAGCTTTGAGTAAGTTGTAATATTTTCAATTTTAAAAAATATTATATAACAACAAATTTTTAGAACAAATTATTGATTATCATTTTCAAGAAATTTGTAAAATAAGAGCAAGTATGTAAACTTTAAAATTTTTTAATTTTAAAAATCTAGTTATTTGTTTTAGTGGGCGAGAGTGAAGATCAACTGTTTTATGATTGTTTGTGTAAGTTAATTTAATTTTGAAAAGTAAACCAAATGAAAATTAAGTATTTTTAGCAAATTTCGTAAATCGATTGGTTCAAGAAAACCAGGAACAACAGCAACAACAACTGGAACAACAACAACAACAACAGGAACAACAACAACAACAACAACAACAAGATATTAGATCTTATTTGGAAAATTTTTTGAAAGATGAATTAGAGCAATGCTCTAATTTATGGGGTAAGTTTTTATTTTTTTAAGTTTCAACTTTACATATAATTTTTTGTTTAGGTTATTTGGAAGAAGATAAAATAATGATTGATAATGAAATTATTTTTATTGATTAATTAAATTGTTTAATTTACCGATTTTTTAAACTAAACATTTAAAAAAAATATTACTTTAAAACAATTAAAAATTTAAGAGTTATTCAATCTATTGAAAACATTAGCGTTAAACATAAAAATTTTAAAATTAGAACAAGCAAAGTAAAATATATATTAGTGAAACAGTTGTAAATTATTGTTGATAAATTAAACGCTGAAATATTTGAAAATAACCGTAAAAGTTATTATTGTAATTGTAAAAACAAGTAATTGCATACAATTATACAATCATTAAAATATTTTTTTCACTTAAAATATAATATTTGAAACTGAACATTTGCAAAATTATTTTAAAACATTAACGTTAAACATTAAACATTAGTGACACAATTTGTAAAATGTTAAAATAGTATTTATAGTTTTAAATAATAATAATAATGATGATGGTGATATAAAATCATTATTTTTCACTTCGATAAATATTATTAGGATAAAATAAGTTGTCTGTAAAATATGTTTCTATTAAAACTTGTAATAATTTAAATAATTTTACTCACATGAATTTCTGTTTTCATTTGCTGATGGCAAGAACGGTCGTTGTAAATTGGATTTGTTTTTATCAATTAATTGGTTCCAAGCTTCATAAAAAAAAAAAATTACAATGATGCGGTTAATTATATTTATATTTACCTAATACACGTGCAGCTTCACCTGTTCTGTCATCTAAATCGTCCTCAGTATCATCATCATCATCATCATTATCATCATCGTCATCTTCATCATCTTCAAATTTTCCATTATAAACTTTTTTTTGCATATCTGTTACTGAAAATTAATTAATAACAAAATAAAACAATATAAAACAAATTACTTACTTTTTTGATGTCTTAAAATTCTTAAGCTTTCTTTTTTTCGTTGTAAAATATGTTTAAGTTTTTCCTTTTCTTTCCCCAACACTTCAACACTAAGTTCTAACGATTTCACAACTTTTGCACGTTCATTCAATTTTTCTTCTAATATTTCGACAGTTTCTTGTAAATTTTCTAATTTTTCCAACGACATTGTTATGTTTTCATTTAACATATTAACCGATTCTGCATAAAAAAGCTCAACTTTTTTAAATTTATTACGCTGCCCTTTTATAATCATATTTTTTAGCCAAACCGTTTTATTGTTTTTATGCACTAGATTTTCTTTTTCTTTCTAACATGTTTCAATTTTGAGTTCCAATGGTTTTGTTTTGTTAATTTGAATTGAATACAAACTTTTATAATTTCCCAAATTCGACTCGCAATCAAGCAATTTTGTTGCTAATGTTTCAAGAGTGTTATTATTATTTGTCGACACGAAACTAATGAAACAAACTAAAATGATATATATAAGTGTAAGTATATAAGATCCCTTGTAACAACTGTCCAATGAGTTATATAGGACAAACGAAACAGTTTTTGGGACAACGTATCAAACAACATATATATGATTGTAAACATGTCGATAGAATTAATAGAACAGCTCTATCGCAGCATAGGTTTGAACTTGGGCATTGTTTTGATTTTGATAAAACAACAATCCTAGATGTTGAATCACATATTTATAAGCGAAATCTCAGTGAGATGATTTTTATTAAGTGTAACAATTCAGTTAACTATAAAGAAGATGTCAGCGGCGTTAGCCATGTATACAATTTTTTGTTGAAAGGTTCGTGTCACTTGAGAACCTAGATTATTGTTCTAATTTTAATAGGTGATGAGGTTTTGTTGTCCTTTGGTTGTCACGACATGTTGTTTTTGGTTTTTTGTTAAGAGTCTTGGTTGTCCGACGGTTTCAATTATATTGATATTGTGTATGCACTATACATCTTTTATTTTATTGATGTGTTAGGGATTTTTATTGTAGTTGACATTGATGGTGGCTACCTGAAGATAATAGCACCGAGAAAGGACTGCCTCCATTTTGTTCTGGAGTTTTCGATTGGTTGTTTGGTTTTTTCTCGGTCTCGTATTGTAATTTTTGCTGTGTTTCCTGTAAGGGAAATAGTCTTCGTTTTTGTTCGATTTTTGATTTAATTGAAGACGAGGTAATGTTGCCCTTTGATTGACTTTTATGATTTAAAAAAATTTTTGATTATTATTATATGTTTTGTCATATCTGATGGTGATTGTAATATGATAAGTGAAATAATTGTTTGTATTTTAGCCCTGAAGAAGCAACGATTGGTTGCGAAACGTTGACAAAGTTTTCAGAAATAAAGTCGAAAATTGATGTTGTGTCCTTTATACCCGAAATCTTATATTTCGTCGTTGTTTGAATATTGGGACGAGAATTGTTGTGATTGATAAAATGATATATAGTTGAAACATTTTTGAATAATTGTTCTAACGTTTAATTTTAAAACAATAGTTTACAACTGTTTAGTGGTAACGCTAAAAATTTGAATTTATAATTTTACCACCACCACAACTACCGTGAACAATAATTTTAGTACTATTACTCCCACTACCAGTTTCACAAATTACGCTACGCTTTATTTTTATTAAAATTTATCAATTATTTATTGATAAAAAATCTTAATTTGAATTTTGTAACAAATAAATTTATAAATAATTTACAAACAAAACAAAAATAAATTTTAAATTGAAATTTAAAAATGGAAATTTAAAAAGACTACTTTTTAACGTTTTTAATTTAATCAATTAAAATTAAATTTCAAATTTAAGTTAAAAAAGCACTGTTTTAATTAAATAAATGTGCAGGTGTTCAAAGCAAAAAATACAAAATCAAAATCAAAAAATCAAAATCAAAAAATCAAAATCACGCAAAGCTGTTCACTGTTTTAATTAAATAAATGTGCAGGTGTTCAAAGCTAAAAATACAAAATCACGCAAAGCTGTTCAAATTGAGGGTATAAATATTGTTACCACAAGAAAATAGTCAGTATCAATTGAACATGGATCCAATTACATTATTAAACAGTTGCACCAGCTCATTCAAAAATTTAAGCGATTTGGAAACAAACAAAAAATATTACATTGAAAATTTTCGCGTTATAAACACCAGATTTGGTGAATCAATATTGGTATCACTGAAATGTTGTGATAAACCTGTAATATTTCCAAAACGATATTCAAACCTTATATCAGAAATTGAAAATTTGAACAAAAACTTCGAAAATGGAAAAAAATTTTTGGTTGTTGAAGAGAAAATTGGAAACTACATCCCTTTGACTTTTGGAGAAGAAGATTAAAAAATCTATCAACGTTATTGAAGCAAGTTAAAAAGATGAAAAATCATTTTTGTAATAAAAATTTTTTGTAAACCAATATAAATAAATATTTGTATTTGAATTTAGGCTTTTTATTAAAACAACAATATATTAAAAAAAAATTATTTTTTAAAGTTCATTACATCAAGAATTGTTATCATTATTATTATTATCACTACTACCACTATCGCTAAACATTTCATCATCAACCTCATGTTCCATTTTGTAAGCTTCAAATTGCAATGATTGAAATGAACTCGTCATATCCTTTTTTTCCATTTTTCTTCTAATTTTATTAATTCTTGGTACGGGTAAAATGATCTTAAACATTGCGCTAATTCGAGCAGATCAATCACATTTAGCTGTTTTAACATATTTTCAAGCACGTAGTATACAGACATGTTTACCCTTTAATATTCCAAGAAACACTAAGTTCGATTCGCATTTACCCAATTTTTTAAAGCAATTGCATAATTGATTGCGCAATAATCAATATGTTCACAATTATACTGATGATGATCATAATTTGTATAACTTTTAACTAGTTCTCTTAAATTTGGAGCTTCCACCAAATCAATTATTATTTTATTTGGTAAAAATTGTTGAAGAAATTGTTTTTTCATGTCACCTTTAACATAAATTTTTTCAACATCTTTTAATTGCTGATGCAATATATTTTCAAATTTTTCATATGGTTGAACATTTTCATTAAACGGGGTGTACCATTCCAATCCATGTAAATTTTTTGTTATCCAGTTTGCTTGTTTTTGTGCATTTACTGATAAATGGTCTAAATTAATTGGAAAATTGAACAAAACATGAGTTTTACAGCAACATTCATTTAGTTTAATTATTGCCAATTCTTTACATAAAAATTTGTTATTAAATTGAAAACCTTGAATGTCAACAATACATGTAATCATGATTGCAGTTGACGAAAAAGTAACTAATTTTTAAAAATTACATTGATCTTATAGCTCCAGTAAGTGAATTATATTTAATTATACGATCATGTATTACTAAACAATATGCATAAGTATTATCAGGAATATCTTTATCAGTTTCAAATTCGATTCGAATATCAACAGTACCAGTATTTAAAAGTTCATTTTGTCTTGAACAATCAATTACAACAATTGGTGCTAATTTGTAAAAATCATGTGGTGAAAATAGGGGTTCGTTTGGTTGATCATAATACGATTCTTGAAAATGGGAATACATCTTTTATAAAGTAGCAAAATAATGTTTGATGAAATTTAAATTTAAATTATCATAAGGATATTGTTCTGAATTTAAAAATAATTTAACATTATTTAAAGAACAATTATCGTAAACGTTTACATTTTCATTGATATTATTTTTCCTGTTTGTTTGTAATGCAAATATAACATATCTTGGTTTTTCTAATTGAGACGCAGTTTTAATATTCCAAGAATTTTTTGTTGTTTTGGGAATTGCTGGTAATTCTTGCAATTCCCATGACCTATATGCCACATCTAATTCTGTTCCACGTTCAACAAATTTTAGTAAATTGAGACATTCTATATCAGCAACAGAAATATGAGGAACTTTCCAAATTAGTTTTGTTATTGTTATTTTCATTAATTCATTCGGAGTTGTGTTTATATATGCGTTTAAATCAGTATTTCCTCGAATTAATACCAATTCTTGTTTAACATTTAAAATAATTTTTTTGAAATCTTCACAAAATCCCATTAACATACTTAATGGTACACATACATTAAAATTTCCATCTACATTTAATAAAGGGTATGTGAGTTCTTCGTTAAATCTCCAACCGGCATTGATTAATTTTTTGCTTTTATTCAAATTAAAAGAAGCATAACCTTTTAAAGTTGTTGCTACACCAGGATTACGAACTCGATCAATGACTTTACCACCAATTTCATAACGAAATTCTTCAAATAAATGGCAAATAAAATTATTTGTTAATCTTGCTGTATTGGAAGGTTTATTGTCGCTTTGTTTTAAAAATGTGCCTTCAATGTATATGAAACTCGATGATGGTAATGTATAGACATCCGTTTGTTGAATCGGTATTCGAATTTCATCGTTATGTCCAAATGAAGTTGCTGCATAGGGTAAATGTGAATGTTTTTCGATACTGACTAACGAATTGTCAAATCGTACTTTTTCGGCAACATTTAAAATGCTCATGTTTTTTTTGGTTTTAATCCTATTGATTTAAGAAAGGCAATATTCGCAGCTGTTAATTGTTTAACAGTTTGATTGCGACTGATTGTAGGATTAAAAGTATAAGCTTTTATATTATATTTAATAACCATAATGCTTTAAATGCAGTCTTATCGTGATCGTTTCTCCTCTAAAATTGATTAATTCATTGTCTTGGTCAACTATTTTAAGGGTAATATTATCAATGACATGCGTATTAATTGGTAAATAAATTACATTATGTGGACGCTCAATAATCTTAAAACCTGGTGGTGAATCAGGGAAAAACTCATGTATTGTGTGTCCTAATTGATTATTAGAATATGAACCAGTTGTTATGTTACAATCAACTTTAATTGCATTCACTTTTAAAATATTCACTGGTTTTTTGGAAATATGTAAAAGATTTGCTGTTAACACTTCATTTTCAAATCCCAATAAATTAGCAATAGTATTAGGTTTTTTAAAATCTATATCACAATTTGACTTAATATGACATTGTAAAGTGTTTGTATTGGCATACAGTTCTAATGTGCAATTAAATCCGCTAACTGTTTTATTTAATAGATCAATTTCATTTTTTAATAAATCCGCGATATTATCAATTTCATATGCACCTGTTGGTATTGTAATTTCTTGACCACCAATAAAAAATTTACAATTTTTTTCATCAATATTTGGTATGGCATTGAATGTTTCAAAGTTTATCAACCCCATTATATATTCATGATCAAAGTCATCACGTAAATCTATGGGTGGATAATAATCTGCTGATAATATAGAAGAATTTCCTGTTAATATAAACGTCCTCATTGTATTACCAACAATTTTGAAATAAAACTGTTACATAATTACATTGTGTTATAAAGGAAGTTCAAACATAAATGACCGCAATTTTCTTGATTAAAATTTTGAAATCGATCAAAATTGTAAAAAATTGTCACTTTACCATTACTGTGAAAATATTTGACAATTTTTAATGGAGGTTTTAAATTTCCAAAACTATCAAAATATTTAACAATATTTTTGTTTTTATAATACGCTGTCCAGTGTGTTCCTTCACCTTTATCACTATCTAAATTAATTATACCCCGTTCGATAATATTGATCTTTTTAGGTAAATTGTCACGCATAAATACACCGCGAAATTTTTTTAAATTTGTTGAAAATTTTTCAAGATCAATATTTGTTAATGGCCGACGAGGTAATTTTATTGCAAGTTTTTTTTATACGGACGCAAATACAAACCAAGCCCTTTTTTATACGGTTTCAAGTACAAACCCTTTCCCATAGCAATTGCTTCCATTTGCCGATTATGTCTTTCGCTTTCTTTTAATTGTTGCTGCGCATTTTTTGCTTTATTTACGGCACTGGCAATTTGAGATGCCCCTCCGGCTATTGCACCCAAAGCACTTAAACCGGCAAATATAGGTATTAAAGGTAAAAACCCACCAGATTTTGGAATTGGAATTATTCTTGATTTTGGTTTACTTTTTCTAATTCATTTGAGTGCATTTAGCGCAACATTGGTAGCAGAATCAAAATCTTTTGGCTGATTTTGTTTAATTGCAAGTCTAGCTTTACGAAAAACTGAATTTAAAGCGATAGTTTTACGCTTTTTTTTGAAACCCAATCCCAATTTTTGTTTAGTTTTCATTATACCTGCAACACCTATAGCAGCAATTTTTTCACCAATACTTGAATCGTTTGCTTTGATACGTTCAATTGCTTTATCAATTAAAATTTTATCTGCTAAATTGCGATCTTTATTAATAAATGCTATATCGTGTTCTTTGCACGCTTCATCTAACGGATTAATTCCCTTGTCTTCTCGTTGTAATCTTTTATTTAATTTTGTTCCGGGTCCACAAAATTTATATCCTGGAATATGCAGTTCAATTGGCAAATTATCAATAATTTTATTTAGTAAACCACGTCCTTTTCGTTCAACTGTTGATTGATTACTAAACTTAAATGACATAATCAATGTGTTTATATAAATAAAATTTGTGAAAAATGTTTTGGTATATATATAGAAAACAGGGTTAGTTGTTGTTAGTTAGATGACAAAATGCGTCTGATTCAGCAGCCCTCATGTTTACCAATAAATAATTTAGATATTTTAACAAACCAACAACAAGTGTCACATCGTCATGGTATTTTATTACCATCAACAATTCGATGTATAATTAGTGGTCCTTCAAATTGTGGTAAAACGAATGTCATGATAAGTTTACTAGAAAGTAAAAATGGTCTTAGATTTGAAAATGTTTACGTATATAGCAAATCGTTATATCAACCAAAATATGAATATTTAAGAAATTTATTAAAACCTATTAAAGGAATTAATTATTATGAATTTAATGATAATCAAGAAATTATGCATCCATCTAAAGCAAATATTAATTCTATATTTATATTTGATGATGTTGCATGTGATAAACAAACAGTAATTCGCGATTATTTTAGTATGGGAAGACACAAATTAATTGATTGTTTCTATCTTTGTCAAACTTTTGCTCATATTCCAAAACATCTTATTCGAGTTAATGCAAATATGGTTATTATTTTCAAACAGGATGATATGAATTTAAAACATATACACAACGATCATGTTAACGCGGATATGTTGTATAATAAATTCTATGAAATGTGTTCATTATGCTGGCGTGACAAATATGGATTTCTTGTTTTATGTAAAGACAATGAATTAAACAAGGGTCGTTACAGAAAAGGATTTGATCAATTTTTCCAAATATAAATGATAAATAGATTTTATTGTTAGCATTTTATTACAGTTGATCGTAGTAAACGGTCATGATGAGTAAAAATATTACAAAACAGTTAATTGCAACAAGACGCAATGTTAAACAAAAATTAGATGCTCTAAAATCTAGCCAATTAGAATCGGAACAAAATTTGGAAAAACAATATAAACCGTTGGCAAATATTTTATCTCAAGCTCTAAATAAACAAGAACAAAATTTCGAATTCAAAACATCCCCCAAACGAAGTCGATTAACATTAAGTTCTCGACCATCTCTTGATTCATTGAAAACAGTAATGACAGGTCCAATTTTTAAACCATCAGTTGAATCAACGTATATGTATAATCCGGAAAATACAGAAGAAGATGTTTATAATGAATTTGATATGTCCGGAAATGAGACAGTATTAGAACAAATTCCTGAATCATCATTTATAGAATATTTACAACAATACGATGAATTACCTAGAATGTATGTTGAAAATTACATTAGAGATACAAAAAAGATATATGATCATACTTATTTGAGACACGATTTAAACATCGATAGATTTTTTTTTGGTGATTCAGAAATACAATTCAATGGACCTGATTTTAAAATAAAAGGTGAATTATTTAAAGGAACTCCAGGTCTTTATGAATTAATTTTTAAAAACAAACCACTCCAAAATGAATATAATTATGATGATCTCCACACATTTGGTCATATAGTAAAATTAACAAATGCAAATAGACCAAAATTTAAGGCAAATAAAGCACCTGTTGGTAATAAAGGATTTAAATTCATGCAGGTGATAAAACCTGCATTAGAAATAATATCGGAAAATGAAAATGCTCAACAACAACAACGATACAAAGAATTGCGTCTTGGGGGTAGTTTAAATAATGTATATTCAACAAACCCAATTCAATATGTGTATTTTGATGATCCTAATGAATTAGTTGATCGTTTGAAATTGCTTATTGCATCATCTGCAAGTGGCAATAATGCCCATATAAATGAAATTAACAGTATTATAGAAGAACTACGGGAAAGAGATTTAATTGAGTAACTAGTATTGTTTTACATCATTTCAACAATGAGTGTTGACAAGTTTGGTCGACATCGATTAAAAACAAATAATTTTACCAATCAATCATCATCATCATCATCATCATCATCGAATTTTATTACCAAACATGAAATACAACAATTAATGTTAAATTTTGCAACAAAAAATGATCTTCAACAAAGTATTGTAAATCAACCGGATTTAATAACAAAAACTGAAACACAATTATTAATTGCAAATTTAGTCACTAAAAATGATCTTAAAACATTAATTACAAATTCAGTTAGTAAATCTGAAGTTCAACAAATGATTGCTAATTTTGTTACTGAAAACGACTTTCAAAATTCACTTGTAAATTTGATTTCTAAAGCAGAAGTTCAACAATTATTTGATAATGTTAAACAAGTTGTTAGCAACTTAATAACAAAAACGGAATTTAATCAAATAGTTTCTTCTTTATTGGGATATAATCATATATTAATACTAGGTGAATGGAAAAGTTTTCAGTATATTTTGTTTAATCAGAGTGATCTTTATCTTGTACCTGTTTTATCCGGGACAGTATCTTACATTAATTCTACTCCCGGTATTGAAGTATCTATAAATAGACAACCAGCAATTCCAATATTAGATTTGTTTCAAAAGGTTTTGAACGCTAATGATGAATTAAGATTTACAGTTCCCCCTCAAGCACTTGCAAAAGCTCCAAATCGAATGTTTGTGGAAATTTTATTAAAATATAACATTAAAAAATGATTGATTTAAAAAGAGTTGTAGTTAATGAACTTCATAAACCGGCAAGAAAAAATTTTAAACGCCGTCATGTTATTGTTAAGGGATTAAATGACTTGTACCAAGCTGATTTGGTAGAAATGTTACCATATTCAAAACAAAATTCCAATTTCAAATATATTTTGGTTGTAATTGATACGTTTAGTAAATTTATATGGGCACTTCCTGTAAAAAACAAGTCAGCAAAAGAAATTGTTGTTGCTATAAAAAAAATTCTCAAGAAACCTAATATTCCAAAGAATCTTCAAACAGATCTGGGAAAAGAATTTTATAATTCCGAATTTGCAAAATTGATGAAAAATTTGGGAATTAATCATTATTCAACATTTAGCAATACAAAAGCATCAATTGTAGAAAGAGCTAATCGAACGTTAAAAACATTGATGTGGAAAGAATTTTCTTATCAAGGTTCATATAAATGGTTAAAATTGTTGCCGCAAATTGTTGAAAAATATAATGCCACTAAACATAGTACTACTGGTTACAAACCTATTGATGTTAATAAATCAAATGAAAAATACATATTAGACAATTCATACAGCCATATTAAAACTGTAAATTTACAAACAAAATTTAACGTGGGAGATAAAGTGAGAATAAGTAAATATCGCAGTTTATTTGCTAAAGGCTATACTCCAAATTGGTCAAATGAAATTTTTACAATTAAAAAAGTACAATTTACAAATCCTGTTACATATATATTACAAGATCAAGGTGGAGAACAAATTCAAGGTGGATTTTATGAACCTGAATTGCAACATTGTAGACATCCCGATGTTTATCTTGTAGAAAAAGTATTACGTAAAAAAGGAAATCAATTATTAATAAAATGGTTAGGTTTTGTTAACCGTTACAATAGTTGGATCAATAAAAACCAAGTTGTTTAATTGATTTCAACTGCAAACAAATGTAAAACTTGTCAAATTTGTATACAAATCGTATAAGTTGCCTATAAACGGTAAAGCAATCATTAATAAGTGTTCAAAGAAAATTGGATTTAAGTAAGTTGTTGTAATCATTTTTAAACAAAACAAAATGTAAAGAATAATTTTTATTCAACTAGAAATTTTTTTATAAAACACAAAAATAATGTATAATTGTAATTGTAATTACAAAATAAATAATTATATCTTTTATTACAATTTTTTTGTTTATATTCCAGTTTAAATAATAGAATTAAATTCTAACAATTCAAAAATTTGCTTATAATCATCAGGATTATTCGATGGCCAAATTCCAGAATCAGGTCCTTCTTTCAATCCTACTGGCTTGTTTTTTCGTGCACGTTGCAAATTCTCTAACAACCATTGAAATATTTTTTTGTGAGAAAAACGATCCATAGGTTGAAATTTATTTTTTAATTTCAAAATGGAGCAAACCTTTTTGAGTATTATATAAAACGTTGGATTTGCATTATATATAGAATCGTTTTGTAGTTGACCAACAAAACACGATGCTGTTTTGTAGTTTTTATAAATATTGTTGCATGTAGGTGAATTGAAATTTGATGATGATGAATCACATAACAATTTTAAAGTTATGTAAATTTGATACTCCTTTTCTTTAAAAGAAAAATTAATTTCTTTTCTTGGTATATTGATCATATCATCAATATTTACTACATTTCTTGAAAACGGTATAACACCATCATTATAATCAGCATACAAATTTTCGATAAATTTCACTAACGATGAAACAAATTTATCTTCTGATAATTTTGAAACCAACATAATTTGTAGGATTTCTTCATTATCGAGCTGATGCAAATTCTGATATGTTAATATGCAATCAGGTATAAAAATTTTCGTTAAAATGCAACGAATTCCATCAATGTTTTTGTTGTTAATGAATTTTTTTAGATGTTCGATATATATGTCAACATAATTCTTTTGAACTTCATATATAAAGTTGAGTGACATCTGGAATTTAAACCATACTAATAAATCCCCATGGTTTAGTATCTATTAAATTTGAATTAATAATTCTTTTATCATCATATGGGCTAAGTGCAATTTTATTTTGTTTTACTGTGAAAACATCATGTTTTACAGATTTAATCAAATATTGAGTCTTTGTTAAAATTTGATTATTAAAAAGAGCATTTTTATAATCATCATCAAATTCTAATTTTCTTATTGCACTTAACTTGGTTCCTTTAGATTTTTTAACATCTTTCTTATTTTTTACTCTAATTGTATACATTTTTGATCTTAATCCTACAAACTCTAACATAATTTCTCCACAATTTTCATCTTTCATTACACCTAATTTTTTTTATTTACTAAAGGAATTTCCCATATGTTGTTTGGAGAATAATCACTGGTGTCAAAATATTTTTTACAATCTAACTTAATTATTTTATAAATATCATCAACAAAAAAATGTTAAATTAAACTATCGGTATCAGTATATAATAATTTTGCTTTACTGATACCAAACTTATTTAATACATAATTATAATGAAAATTATAAAGAAATATTTTTGAAATGTCTAATATAGTAAAACCTATATAAATAGGTTTGTTCATTACAATTTCTAATTTATTCATTTCTACAATGACCATGTTTTCATCAAATATAGTACAACTATGGAAATTTGGCTTAGATATTAAAGCTCTAGCACTCCATTGACCCTCCCACTCAGTAACTAATCTAATATCCTTATGTTTACGAACATTCTCCATAGTTTTACCAAATACAGCGTTATTCATTTTTTTAAAAAAATTTTTTTCAAAATCGTTTTTAGATTTTTGTCTAAGTTGTGTATTTAGATCAATGTATTTTTTCAACCATGGAGATTGTTTAAATTTAAGTGTTCTATGAACTTTAGATAATACCATGCCATACTTCAAATATAATTTTAAATTTCTATAATGAATAACATAATTTTTTTTTGGATATAAAGTTGTTAACAATTTACTAGATTTAGATCCTGGAGGTATCATATGATGTGGAGCCAATGGTAAATCAGAATGTAATTTATGTAAATGTTCAGGGTATTCCAAATCTACTTCGAAAATGTAACCAAATTCGCTACAATCTTCTAAAGTTGAAATATCTACCGTATGTTCACACCATTCAAAGTTATTATATGGTAAATATTCACACATTGCTGTCCCATACAAATTATTAACATCAAAATACATCAAAAATGATGTTGGCACATTTGAACTAAAATTATCTATATACTGATTGTTCGCTTTTGCATAACGGTGAGAACATTGTGATACACCTCCACGTATACCACGTTCAATAAACATTAATTGATCAATATCAGTTAACAATTCTAATTTTGCACCTGTATATTTTAACATAGCATCAAAGGCAAGCCCTGGTGCAGTATAATAATATCCAGCATCTAGCTCGTAAATTTCTAAACATGTTTTACGAAAATTTTCAAATATGTCAGCCAAAAGTAAAACATCTGTTTTCAGATACAAATCAGAATATTCACCTAAATTTTTAATATTGAAAGTTTTCCATACATTTTGAGCATGTTTATAGTCATTATCAGAAATTGTTTCATCATTTAATTTACTATAAAAATGCTCTTTCTTGGGCAATTCAGTTTGATTCAATTTTTCAATTGAATCTAAATATTCGTATGGAAAAACACATTTACGATTTAATAAATCGAATTTTGTCTCATCATTATTGCAAAAGGACTTAACAATTATTTTTTGACAAGGTTTCAAGTATGAACTTAATTTATCTAAACTACATGGTAAAAATCGAAAAGAATCAATAAATCGAAATTTAATTGATGTGTTTTTAACATATTTTGTAAATGAAATGTATTTTTCTTTATTTAGCGGTAACAGTTTAATGTCACCGCTAAAACAAGTAGACAATGATTTTATTAAAAAGTGAGCATCGTACCCACTTAAATTATGAAATACAACTGTTATAATTAGACCGGTTTTATAATTTAAATTGCAGCTTTGATGTGCTGCTCCACGAAATTTACCGGTTAAATGGCAGTGATCATGCACTTTAATTTGTTCATCACAAATATGACAAATATTTGCATTGTTGAAATTGGAAACTTGTTCATTACTTAACGTTTCCATTGGTTTAATATTTTTAAACTCTTTATCAACAAATTGTGCAATTTTGTAAAGATCATTACCAAATTCATTTATACAATCATTGTTTCGAATTAAATTAAATTTAGAAAAGTCTGGAATATACGAACAATGTAGATAGTAAGCTATACTAAAAGCTGTATGTTTTTGCACCTTTACAGTATTTACATTGTTTGTATCATTATAATTTTCTAAAATACTTTCCAAATCACAGTAAATAATAAAAGGAACCGGTCGTTTGAATTTAAAATTTTTAAATTTCATTATACTATTTTCAGATGTTGGCATTGTAATTTTACATTTATTTATCATACAATAGCCTTTATGATTTTCAAGTATGTGTACTGATGGAAAATGATTTAAACATCTGTCACATTAATAAGTTTGATGATTATTGAAAAATATTTGTGATGAAACAAGTCGAGACAAGTTTTTTATCCATACAAAATGATGCAATAATTCATCAGTTTTATTAACTGGTAACATTAATAAATTAATGGTTTTAGAAAAGGTGTTTTTTGATAATGCTACCGGTAGAATAGACTTCCGTTCTACCCCAAAAATATTAATTGATAAATCATTTTGTATCTCGAATTTTGGAATATCTTTCAATTTAATAGGAAAACTAATTTCATCATATTTTAAAACTTGACTAAAGTGAGGGTAATTTAACAAACGATCAGAATGATGTTCTACTGGATACAGTGCTGAAATAACAGCCCAAAGAAAACAAAACTTATCATTATTTTTTACATTGATGCAAGCTTTTCGTTGTTTAACAAATTTTGGAACTTCAAAGTATGTTGAAATACCCCCTCTTATAGGTTCAAACATATTTATGTTGACTTTTAAAGAGACAATTTCAAGTAACGCCCATCCACTATCACGTTCTTGAAATTTCTCTAACTCTTTTAATTCCTCTAACTTTTTTAAAATATTTTCCGAAACGTTAGTGGTGTACCATTCTTTTAAATTAGTGTTTGAATCAATTACTTTATTACGAGCATTAAAACTTTTTAAATCTATTTCTCCGTTAGATGGTTTAATAAAATTTACCAAAAATATTATGTTGACTTTAACAATTGATGTGGTCAAAACTTTTTTAATTTTTATTGAAAAACTACGAAACGCTTTTTGAAAAAATTCTATAGGATCTTTAATGCTTAAATTTATTATTACACCACTAAGTAATCTACTATTAAAAGCAGTTTCAACATTTTGCCAAATCAATTGTGGTTTGTTTACATTTTTGTTAAATTTTATTCCACTACCGGTTTTTTTTAATTTAAACTTTAATTGTTTCAATTTTTCTCGATAAAACTTTAATAGTGCCAAATTACCTTCCAGTTTAAATAAATTATCACCACATTTTTTATTTTTAATAACTTTACGAATTAAGTGGATTTGTTTGTTTAAAAGAGCAATGAATTTTTGCACTTCATCAAACTTTTTTACCAATTTTAAAACTACCTTAATCTTATTTAAAAAATCGGTACTTACTTGAGCAATTGATGATGCTGATGATAATGATGCCATGATCACTAATAATAAATTACTTGTATAAACGGAACTATTTATACCCAAAAAATGTGCAGGTGTTCATTTGCACGTGCACTAATTAAAATTTATGTGTTGTCGCTTGTCAATCACTATGATGCACCTGCATAAATAAAGGTCAATAACTTTTGCAGGTGTTTGGCCTTGAAAAAACCTATACCAACAAGTGCAAGGGCAATGACCTTGCCTCCAGACAAACCCCCTGTACACGGAGCCCCTTAACCGCCATTTTGTAGGCCCCCCTTAGTTGCCATTTTGTAGGCCCCCCTTAGCTGCCATTTTGTAGGCCCCCCTTAGCTGCCATTTTGTAGGCCCCCCCTTTACCCCACCTTACAACCGCCACTTTGTAGCCCCCTTAGCCGCCATTTTGTAGGCCCCCTTTACCCCACCTCACGCCACAGCCGCCATTTTGTTGCCCCCCTTTTACCCCACCCTCACCCACCACAACCGCCATTTTGTACACTCAACCCCACCCACCTCCCACCGCCACACCCACTTTCAAATCTCCCGCCACGCCCACTAGCGACACTAGCGACAAAGAGACCTCTGGTGGCGGAAATCTGAACTAGTCGTCCAGAACCGGCATCATCTAACTACTAGCACTCAGAGTTGAATTAATTTCGTTGCATCGGGTAATCGGCAGGAATAACGAAGGCTACCTTATTACATCGAGCCTTCTGAGAAGGTAACTGATTAATATACAATGTACGGGTCACACTCGAGCCCGAAAACCGTATTTTGAATCATGTTGTTCAACTGTAATTTGGAACCATTGATTCAAAGGACGTCGTGAGATTTTACGAAGTGAAATAATCTTAATTCGTAGAACTTCGTAAGACCACTCAAAGTTGAATTAATTTCGTTGCATCGGGTAAACGGCGGGAGTAACAATGGCCGTCTTATTACATCGAGTCGTCTGAGAAGTTAACTGTTTAATCTAAAGTGTACGAGCCACACTCAAGCCTGAAAACCCAATTTTGAATCATGTCGTCCAATTGTAATCTGAAACTAAGTATTCAAAGGACGCCATGGGATTTTAAGGACTCAAATAAATTTTGATTCGTAGAACTTCGTGAGACCAGACAAAGTTGAAATAATTTCGTTGCATCGGGTGAACGGCGAGAGTAACGATTACTCTGATTTTACATCTAGTCTTTTGAGATCCTTTCTTTCTATTCTAGAGTGTACGGGCCACCCTCTAGCCTGAAAACCTTATTCAGAATCATGTTCTTCAATTGTAATTCGAAACAATGGATTCAAAGGACGTCGTGAGATTTTACAAAGGAAAATAATTATCAATTATGAGACCTTCGTAAGACAACACAAAGTTGAATTAAATCTGTTGCATCGGGTAAACGTCGGGAGTAACAATGGCCGTCTAATTACATCGAGTCTTCTGAGAATTCAACAGTTTAATCTGAAATGCACGGCCCACACTCTAGCCAGAAAACCCTATTTTGAATCATGTTGTCCTATTGTAATCTCAAACTATGTATCCAAAGGACGCCATGGGATTTTACGGACTCAAATAAATTTGAATTCGTAGAACTTCGTGAGACCACACAAAGTGGAAATAATTTCGTTGCATCGGGTAAACGGCGAGAGTAACAATTACTCTGATATTACATCTAGTCTTTTGAGATTCTTACGGTTTATTCTAGAGTGTACGGGATACACACTAGCTTGTAAACCTTATTTTGATTCATGTTGTTCAATTGTAATTTGAAACAAAGCATTCAAGGGACGTCGTGAGATTTTACAAAGTAAAATTTTTTTCAATTATTAGACCTTCGTAAGACAACACAAATTTGAATAAAATTTGTTGCATCGAGTGAACGGCGGGAGTAACAATAACTGTGTTATTACATCGAGTTTTCTAAGAATTTAACAGTTTTATCTAAAGTGCACGGGCCTCACTATAGCCTGAAAACCCTATTTTGAATCATGTTGTCCGATTATAATCGGAAACTATGTATTCAAAGGACGTCATGGGATTTTACGGACTCAAATAAATTTTGATTGGTAGAACTTCGTGAGACCACACAAATTTGAAATAATTTCGTAGCATCGGGTAAACGGCGAGAGTAACTATTACTCTGATATTACATCTAGTCTTTTGAGATTTTTACTGTTTATTCTAGAGTGTACGGTACACTCTATCCTGAAAACCTTATTTAGAATGATGTTTTACAATTGCGATTTGAAACTGTGGATTCGAACAACGTCCTGAGATTTTAGGATGTAAAATAAATCTTAATTCGTCAAACTTCGTAAGAGCACTCAGAGTTGATTTAATTTCGTTGCATCGGGTAATCGGCGGAAATAACGAAGGCTACCTTATTACATCGAGCCTTCTGAGAAGGTAACTGATTAATATACAGTGTACGGGCCACACTCGAGCCCGAAAACCGCATTTTGAATCATGTTGTACAACTGTAATTTGGAACAATTGATTCAAAGGACGTCGTGAGATTTTACGAAGTAAAATAATTTTAATTCGTAGAACTTCGTAAGACCACTCAAAGTTGAATTAATTTCGTTGCATCGGGTAAACGGCGGGAGTAACGAAGGCTGTCTTATTACATCGAGTCGTCTGAGAAGTTAACTGTTTAATCTAAAGTGTACGAGCCACACTCTAGCCTGAAAACCCTATTTTGAATCATGTTGTCCTATTGTAATCTGAAACTAAGTATTCAAAGGACGCCATGGGATTTTACGGACTCAAATAAATTTTGATTCGTAGAACTTCGTGAGACCTCACAAAGTTGAAATAATTTCGTTGCATCGGGTAAACGGCGAGAGTAACGATTACTCTGATTTTACATCAAGTCTTTTGAGATCTTTACTTTTTATTCTAGAGTGTACGGGCCACACTCAAGCCTGAAAACCTTATTCAGAATCATGTTCTTCAATTGTAATTCGAAACAATGGATTCTAAGGACGTCGTGAGATTTTACAAAGTAAAATAATTTTCAATTATGAGACCTTCGTAAGACAACACAAAGTTGAATTAAATTTGTTGCATCGGGTAAACGTCGCAAGTAACAATGGCCGTCTAATTACATCGAGTCTTCTGAGAATTCAACAGTTTAATCTGAAATGCACGGCCCACACTCTAGCCTGAAAACCCTATTTTGAATCATGTTGTCCTATTGTAATCTCAAACTATGTATCCAAAGGACGCCATGGGATTTTACGGACTCAAATAAATTTGAATTCGTAGAACTTCGTGAGACCACACAAAGTAGAAATAATTTCGTTGCATCGGGTAAACGGCGAGAGTAACAATTACTCTGATATTACATCAAGTCTTTTGAGATTCTTACGGTTTATTCTAGAGTGTACGGGATACACACTAGCTTGTAAACCTTATTTTGAATCATGTTGTTCAATTGTAATTTGAAACAATGCATTCAAGGGACGTCGTGAGATTTTACAAAGTAAAATAATTTTCAATTATTAGACTTTCGTAAGACAACACAAATTTGAATAAAATTTGTTGCATCGAGTGAACGGCGAGAGTAACAATAACTGTGTTATTACATCGAGTTTTCTAAGAATTTAACAGTTTTATCTAAAGTGCACGGGCCACACTATAGCCTGAAAACCCTATTTTGAATCATGTTGTCCGATTATAATCGGAAACTATGTATTCAAAGGACGTCATGGGATTTTACGGACTCAAATAAATTTTGATTGGTAGAACTTCGTGAGACCACACAAATTTGAAATAATTTCGTAGCATCGGGTAAACGGCGAGAGTAACTATTACTCTGATATTACATCTAGTCTTTTGAGATTTTTACTGTTTATTCTAGACTGTACGGGCCACACTCTAGCCTGAAAACCTTATTTAGAATGATGTTGTACAATTGCAATTTGAAACTGTGGATTCGAACAACGTCGTGAGATTTAAGGATGTAAAATAAATCTTAATTCGTCAAACTTAGTAAAAGCACTCAGAGTTGAATTAATTTCGTTGCATCGGGTAATCGGCAGGATTAACGAAGGCTACCTTATTACATCGACACTTCTGAGAAGGTAACTGATTAATATACAATGTACGGGTCACACTCGAGCCCGAAAGCCGTATTTTGAATCATGTTGTTCAACTGTAATTAGGAACAATGGTTTCAAAGGACGTCGTGAGATTTTACGAAGTAAAATAATTTTAATTCGTAGAACTTCGTAAGACCACTCAAAGTTGAATTAATTTCGTTGCATCGGTTAAACGGCAGGAGTAACGATGGCTGTCTTATTACATCGAGTCGTCTGAGAAGTTAACTGTTTAATCTAAAGTGTACGAGCCACACTCTAGCCTGAAAACCCTATTTTGAATCATGTTGTCCTATTGTAATCTGAAACTAAGTATTCAAAGGACGCCATGGGATTTTACGGACTCAAATAAATTTTGATTCGTAGAATTTCGTGAGACCTCACAAAGTTGAAATAATTTCGTTGCATCGGGTAAACGGCGAGAGTAACGATTACTCTGATTTTACATCAAGTCTTTTGAGATCTTTACTTTTTATTCTAGAGTGTACGGGCCACACTCAAGCCTGAAAACCTTATTCAGAATCATGTTCTTCAATTGTAATTCGAAACAATGGATTCTAAGGACGTCGTGAGATTTTACAAGTAAAATAATTTTCAATTATGAGACCTTCGTAAGACAACACAAAGTTGAATTAAATTTGTTGCATCGAGTGAACGGCGGGAGTAACAATAACTGTGTTATTACATCGAGTTTTCTAAGAATTTAACAGTTTTATCTAAAGTGCACGGGCCACACTATAGCCTGAAAACCCTATTTTGAATCATGTTGTCCGATTATAATCGGAAACTATGTATTCAAAGGACGTCATGGGATTTTACGGACTCAAATAAATTTTGATTCGTAGAACTTCGTGAGACCACACAAAGTTGTAATAATTTCGTAGCATCGGGTAAACGGCGAGAGTAACTATTACTCTGATATTACATCTAGTCTTTTGAGATTTTTACTGTTTATTCTAGAGTGTACGGGCCACACTCTAGCCTGAAAACCTTATTTAGAATGATGTTGTACAATTGCTATTTGAAACTGAGGATTCGAACAACGTCGTGAGATTTTAGGATGTAAAATAAATCTTAATTCGTCAAACTTCGTAAAATCACTCAGAGTTGAATTAATTTCGTTCATCGGGTAATCGGCAGGAATAACGAAGGCTACCTTATTACATCGAGCCTTCTGAGAATGTAACTGATTAATTTACAATGTACGGGTCACAATCGAGCCCGAAAACCGTATTTTGAATCATGTTGTTCAACTGTAATTTGAAACAATGGATTCAATGGACTTCGGGAGATTTTACGAAGTAAAATAATTTTAACTCGTAGAACTTCGTAAGACCACTCAAAGTTGAATTAGTTTCGTTGCATCGGGTAAACGGCGGGAGTAACGAAGGCTGTCTTATTACATCGAGTCTTCTGAGAAGTTAACTGTTTAATCTGTTAGGAGTTTGGTGTTGCGAAAGTGAAAAGGGAATATCAGAAGGAGCAACGAGTCCTAACTCTTCGTGTTCTAAACTTAACGATTTATTCATTCAACAACTAAGATTAAAGAATTGAAAAAAAGGGGTTCGTACAATAGCAACGAAATTGAACTGTAATAAAACACGTCTACACTTCAGCACGGTTGTTGTAGAAGAGCGCGGTAGCCGGCGCGACCGCGTGGTCGCCCTGCGCTGCGCAGAAGATGCCTGCTCCACGTGAGCGGATGTTGCCAAGTTTGTCTTTGAATCTACCGGAGGCTGTCGCCACAGAACTCTCCCCCAGTGAGGGCGTCGATGAAACGGACGGGGCGCTTGATGGCACGACCGGAGCGTGTTGACATCGACGGCTGAACGAGGATGCTGTTCGAGGGTGATTCAACGGATGGTTGTTGATAGTCGTCGATCGACGGTTGGTCGGGTGGCGTGCTGGCTGGTGGAGACGGTGAAGAAGGAGAAGAATCACTGCTGTTAGTGATGTGTGCTGGTTTGAGGCGATCGATGGCGATGCTGTCTGTTTTTCCATCAATCTCGACGGTGAAAGTTTTGTCGGCTCTGCTGATGACTTTGTACGGACCATGGTACGGACGAGCGAGCGGCTTCTTGACGCTGTCGACACGAACGAAGACATGTGACGATCGGTACAAGTCAGGATGAATGAAGACGTGAGAGGAGTCGGCTGATCTTTCGGGACGAGGTCGAATTTGAGAAAAGTTGCGTTTGAGAATGGAAAGCAGGTTCATTGGATCGGTTTGAGGTTGGGATTCGACGAAAAATTCTCCTGGGAGTCGTAGCGATTGTCCGTAGACAAGTTCGGCACTGGAGAATCCATTTGAGTTGGTTGCGGATCGGAGTCCCAGTAAGATGAGAGGAAGCGCGGTGATCCAGTCGTTGGATGCAGCAGCTCGAAGGGAACTCTTGAGTGTGCGATGAAAACGTTCGACTTTTCCATTCGATTGGGGATGGTACGCTGTGGTACGGATGTGGTGGGTGCCGAGAAGATTGGTTAGGCATTTGAATATCGAAGATGTGAATTGTGAACCTCGATCTGTTGTCACTGTTGCGGGAACACCAAATCGAGAAATCCATGTTGATAGAAAAGCGTTGGCAACGGTTTCTGCGGAGGTTTCTGCGATGGGGGTGACTTCCGTCCAGGAAGTGAAACGGTCGATGCACGTCAGCAAGTATCGGTTGCCACGGCATGGGGGCAGGGGACCAACAATGTCGAGATGAACGTGGATGAAACGTTTTGGCGGAACTTCGATACGCTGAACAGGTGAGACGGTGTGCCGGGAAACTTTTGATTGTTGACAGTCTAGACATTCACGTGACCATCGATGACAGTCGCGGGACACGCACGGCCAGACGAAACGTTGTCGGACCAGTTTGGATGTGCGGCGTCCAGATGGGTGTCCAAGAGAGTGAATGGTGTTGAACACTGCACGTCTAAACTGTTTGGGAATGAAAGGACGGTTCTGCTTGTCACAGAGGAGACTTTTGGATAGCCCAGGAATTGGAATTTGTTGGAGTTGCAATTCACTGTTGGTGGAATTGATGAAAGACTGAGTTTCGGGATCGGATTGTTGAGCGGAGGCCAAGTTTTCCAGTGAGAATGATGGGACGTCGGTGATGGTTTCTACTCTCGAAAGAAAGTCAGCAACGACGTTGTCTTTGCCAGGCGTGTGCAGCAATTTGGTTGTGAATTGAGAAATGTACTGAAGTTGGCGTTCTTGTCTTGGGGATGACGTTTGAGAAACTCGTTGGAAAGCGAAGGTGAGTGGCTTGTGATCTGTGAACACGGTGAAGTCTCGACCTTCGAGAAATGGTCGAAAGTGTTTGATTCCACTGAAGACTGCTAACAATTCGCGATCGTACGTGCTGTCGCGTTGCTGGGTGTCTGTCAGTTTTCGGGAGAAGAAAGCGAGGGGTTGTCGTTCACCGTTGTCTGACGTTTGTTCGAGAACTGCTCCAATGGACGTGGATGATGCGTCGACGGTGAGGCTGATTGTTGAATTTGGGTCGGGATGGGCTAAGACGGCGGCGTCGGCGAGCATCTTTTTGCAGGCTGCGAAAGATTGAAGGAGTTGGTCAGTCCATGGAACTGGGGTTGTTGATTTCTTCGGCGGAAGAATTGCGTGAAGCGGTGCTTGAATGGCAGCAGCGGCTGGTAGAAATCGACGATAATGGTTGAGCGCGCCGAGGAAACGGCGGAGAACAGCAAAAGTTGGTGGAGGCTCCAGATCCATTAACGCTTGCACACGTTGGGGTGCAGGAGAACTACCGTGTTGATTGATTCGAAATGAAAGAAAGTCGAGTTCGGAGACACCGAGGATGCATTTCGTGGGTTTAATGGTTACTCCGTTTTCCCTGAGACGGTTGAAAAACGTTTTGAGATGTGATTTGTGTTCACTCGAATTAGCACTCGCGATTAAACAATCGTCTAAGTAAACAAACACGAATGGTAAATCACGCGTGAGATCGTCCATGAAACGTTGGAACTTCGCGGCGGCGTTGCGTAATCCGAATGTCATTCGCGGAAATTCGAACAACCCGAATGGTGTAATGATCGCGGTTTTTTCAATGTCTGGCGCGGCGACCGGAATTTGATTGTACGCACGCACTAGATCGATTTTTGAGAAAATTTGTTTTCCAGCAAGAAAATGGTTGAAATCCTGCATGTTGGGAATTGGGTAGTTGTCCGGTTTGGTGACGGCGTTGAGTGCTCGGTAATCACGACAAGGGCGCCAGGAACCATTGGCTTTTTTGACGAGATGCAGAGGGCTGGCCCAGTTTGATTTGGATGGCCTGCAGATACCGAGGTCTAGCATTGCTTGGAATTCTTTGCGTGCAGATTGTAGTTTGTCTGCTGGCAAACGACGAGCTTTTGACTTGATTGCAGGACCTTGCGTGGTGATCACGTGTTCAGTGCGGTGGCGAACAGGTTTGTCTTCGTTGAAGGGGTTGGAGTGAACGATTTCTGGAAACTGATGTAACAGCTGATCGAACTCACCAGAGGCTGTTGATACTTTGTTGACTAGCGCTGGGGCTGGTGGGAGAGACGGAGGTGCAGATTTGACGGCGGTGAACAATTGTGTGGTGCCATCGAGGACACGGCGACGTCGAGGGTCGACCAAGAGACCATAGTGAGCGAGGAAATCGCAGCCAAGGATCGGTGTGTCGACTTGTGCGATGATGAAAGGCCAACGGAAAGCTCTTCGGAGACCAAAATCGAGCTCAACTAGGCGTTCACCAAATGTTTGGATGAGTGCACCTGTCGCAGAGAACAGTTGTCGCGTTGAGGGACCATTCTTCTTGTCGGCGAGGCGTGGAGGGATGACGGAAACATCGGCTCCGGTGTCGATGAGGAATCGACGTTTCGTGACCCGGTCGGTCAAGAATACACGTACCGGCTCTCGTGAATTGCCCGGAACGACGGCCGAAAGTTCGTACCGGGCCGCTAGTTTTCCGCTTGCGGCTTGCTTGTGAATTTTTCGCACGGTTGTTGACACTTTTTGGCGTTGTCACCGTACGTGTTGTGATAATAACAGGGGCCAGTTTTTTGTGAGTCACTGTTATTACGAGGTCGCGATCTGGATCGGTTGCGTTTTTTGATTTGTTTTTCGAGATCGTTTAGACGTTGTGCGATTGAATTGACCGCGGCGAGAACACTGTTCAACGGTTCGTTGCTGTTTGTTGAATTGGAAACGGAATTGTCTTTCGCGAGGGCTGCGACGGCGGTGCGCGGTTGAGTTTCGAGCGCGAAAACGCGATCAGCTAGATCGGCCAGCTTGTCGAGTTCGGCGGGCCCCACAGTTAGCACTTGTTGAATGTGTTGAGGGAGACGTTGTAACCAGAGGCTTCTCAACATGGCGTCGGAGCATGTGTTTCCGCCCATGTCGCGCATGTGTGGCAAAAGGTGTGATGGCTTGTCGTCGCCTAACTCGAGACCGGTGAGAAGATTTCGCAGCTTGGATTCTGCGGTTTCCGCGAAGGCAGAGATGAGTGCTGATTTGAGTGCTTCGTACTTGCCGGTTGATGGAGGTTGTTTGATGAGGTTTTTAACGTGCTGGGCGTGTTCGAGGTTTAGGTGGCTGACAACATAATTGAACTTTGTGGTATCGGAAACGATACCTGAGATGTTGAAAGCAGCTTCCGCCTGTAAAAACCAGAACTCGGGGTCGGCTTTCCAGAAGGGTGCCAATTTGACAGCAACACGTGAAACGTTGGCTTCTGTAGTGGCGCTGATGTCGTGTGACGTCGGATCTGGCTGCGCCATGTTGGTTTGTGACGTTGGCAGGGTCAAGATGGCGGCGTGAGCCGGAAGTGGTGGTGTAGCGTGGTTGACGAACACGTGGAATGTCCACGCTTTCACTGTTTTTTTGAGTTACCTGCACTGTTCGTTGCACTGAGGGGATTGTTGAACTCACGTCGGGGTCACCAATGTTAGGAGATTGGTGTTGCGAAAGTGAAAAGGGAATATCAGAAGGAGCAACGAGTCCTAACTCTTCGTGTTCAAAACTTAACGATTTATTCATTCAACAACTAAGATTAAAGAATTGAAAAAAAGGGGTTCGTACAATAGCAACGAAATTGAACTGTAATAAAACACGTCTACACTTCAGCACGGTTGTTGTAGAAGAGCGCGGTAGCCGGCGCGACCGCGTGGTCGCCCTGCGCTGCGCAGAAGATGCCTGCTCCACGTGAGCGGATGTTGCCAAGTTTGTCTTTGAATCTACCGGAGGCTGTCGCCACAAATCTAAAGTGTACGAGCCACACTCTAGCCTGAAAACCCAATTTTGAATCATGTGGTCCAATTGTAATCTGAAGCTATGGATTCAAAGGACGCCAAGGGATTTTACGGACTCAAATAAATTTTGATTCGTAGAACTTCGCGAGACCACAAAAAGTTGAACAAGTTTCGTTGCATCGGGTAAACGGCGAGAGTAACGTTTACTCTGATATTACATCTAGTCTTTTGAGATTCTTACTGTTTATTCTAGAGTGTACGGGCCACACTCTAGACTGAAAACCTGATTTAGAATGATGTTGTACAATTGCAATTTGAAACTGTGGATTCGCACAACGTCGTGAGATTTTACGAGGTAAAATAATTTAAATTCGTAGAACTTCGTAAGACCACTCAAAGTTGAAATAATTTCGTTGCATCGGGTAAACGGCGAGAGTTACGATTACTCTGATATTACATCTAGTCTTTTGAGATACTTACTGTTTATTCTATAGTGTACGGGCCACACTTTTGCTTGAAAACCTTACTTAGAATAATGTTGTACAATTGCAATTTGAAACTGTGGATTCGAACAATGTCGTGAGATTTTAGGATGAAAAATAAATCTTAATTCGTCAAACTTCGTAAAAGCACTAAGAGTTGAATAAATTTCGTTGCATCGGGTAATCGGCGAGAGTAACTATGGCTACTTTAATACATCGAGCCTTCTGAGAAGGTAACTGAATAATATACAATGTACGGGCCACACTCGAGCCCGAAACCCGTATTTTGAATCATGTTGTTCAACTGTAGTTAGGAACCATGGATTCAAAAGACGTCGTGAGATTTTACGAAGTAAAATAAGTTTTAATTCGTAGAACTTCGAAAGACCACTCAAAGTTGAATAAATTTCGTTGCATCGGGTAAACGGCGGGAGAAACGATGGCTGTCTTATTACATCGAGTCTTCTGAGAAGTTAACTGTTTAATCTAAAGTGTACGAGCCACATCTAGCCTGAAAACCCTATTTTGAATCATGTTGTCCATTTGCAATCTGAAACTATGTATTCAATAGACGCAATGGGATTTTACGGACTCAAATAAATTTTGATTCGTAGAACTTCGTGAGACCACACAAGGTTGAAATAATTTCGTTGCATCGTGTAAACGGCGAGAGAAACGATTACTCTGATATTACATCTAGTCTTTTGAGATTTTTACTGTGTATTCTAGAGTGTACGGGCCACACTCTATCCCAAAAACCTTATTTAGAATGATGTTGTACAACTGCAATTTGAAAACTGTGGATTCAAAGGACGTCGTTAGAATTTACAATGTAAAATAATTTTCAATTATGAGACCTTCGTAAGACAACAAAAAGTTGAATAAAATTTGTTGCATCGGGTAAACGGCGGGAGTAACAATGACTGTCTTATTACATCGAGTCTTCTGAGAATTTAACAGTTTAATCTAAAGTGCACGGGCCACACTCTAGCCTGAAAACCCTCTTTTGAAACATGTTGTCCAATTTTAATCTGAGACTATGTATTCAAAGGACGCCTTGGGATTTTACGTACTCAAATAAATTTTGATTCGTAGAACTTCGTCAGACCACACAAAGTTGAAATAATTTCGTTGCATCGGGTAAACGGCGAGAGTAACGATTACTCTGATATTACATCCAGTCATTTGAGATTTTTACTGTTTATTCTAGAGTGTACGGGCCACACTCTATCCTGAAAACCTTATTTAGAATGATGTTGTACAATTGTGATTTGAAACTGTGGATTCGAACAACGTCGTGAGATTTTAGGATGTAAAATAAATCTTAATTCGTCAAACTTCGTAAGAGCACTCTGAGTTGAATTAATTTCGTTGCATCGGGTAATCGGCGGAAATTACAATGGCTACTTTATTACATCGAGCCTTCTGAGAAGGTAACTGATTAATATACAGTGTACGGGCCACACTCGAGCCCGAAAACCGTATTTTGAATAATGTTGTTCAACTGTAATTTGGAACCATGGATTCAAAGGACGTCGTGAGATTTTACGAAGTAAAATAATTTTAATTCGTAGAACTTCGTAAGACCACTCAAAGTTGAATTAATTTCGTTGCATCGGGTAAACGGCGAGAGTAACGATTACTGTCTCATATACATCGAGTCTTCTGAGAAGTTAACTGTTTAATCTAAAGTGTACGAGCATCACTCCTGCCTGAAAACCTTATTAAGATCATGTTGTCAATTGTAATTTGAAACAATGTATCCAAAGGACGCCATGAGATTCTACGGACTCAAATAATTTTGATTCGTAGAACTTCGTGTGACCACACAAAGTAGAAATAATTTCGTTGCATCGGGTAAACGGCGAGAGTAACAATTACTCTGATATTACATCTAGTCTTTTGAGATTCTTACTGTTTATTCTAGAGTGTACGCGATACACTCTAGCTGAAATCCTTATTTAGAATCATGTTGTTCAATTGTAATTTGAAACAATGGATTCAAAGGACGTCGTGAGATTTTTCGAAGTAAAATAATTTTTAATTATTAGAACTTCGTAAGACAACACAAAGTTGAATAAAATTTGTTGCATCGGGTAAACGGCGGGAGTAACAATGGCAGTCTTATTACATCGAGTCTTCTGAGAATTTGACAGTTTAATCTAAAGTGCACGGGCCACACTCTAGCCTGAAAACCCAATTTTGAATCATGTTGTCCGATTCTAATCTGAAACTATGTATTCAAAGGACGCAATGGGATTTTACGGACTCAAATAAGTTTTGATTCGTAGAACTTCGTGAGACCAAACAAAGTTGAAATAATTTCGTTGCATCGTGTAAACGGCGAGAGTAACGATTACTCTGATATTACATCTAGTCTTTTGAGATTTTTACTGTGTATTCTAGAGTGTACGGGCCACACTCTATCCTGAAAACCTTATTTAGAATGATGTTGTACAATTGCAATTTGAAACTGTGGATTCGAACAACGTCGTGAGATTTTAGTTTGTAAAATAAATCTTAATCCATCAAACTTCGTAAAAGCACTCAGAGTTGAATTAATTTCGTTGCATCGGGTAATCGGCAGGAATAACGAAGGCTACCTTAATACATCGAGCCTTCTGAGAAGGTAACTGATTAATATACAATGTACGGGTCACACTCGAGCCCGAAAACCGTATTTTGAATCATGTTGTTCAACTGTAATTTGGAACCATTGATTCAAAGGACGTCGTGAGATTTTACGAAGTAAAATAATTTTAATTCGTAGAACTTCGTAAGACCACTCAAAGTTGAATTAATTTCGTTGCATCGGGTAAACGGCGGGAGTAACGATGGCTGTCTTATTACATCGAGTCTTCTGAGAAGTTAACTGTTTAATCTAAAGTGTACGAGCCACACTCTAGCCTGAAAACCCTATTTTGAATCATGTTGTCCAATTGTAATCTGAAACTATGTATCCAAAGACGCCATGGGATTTTACGGACTCAAATAAATTTTGATTCGTAGAACTTCGTGAGACCACACAAAGTTGAAACAATTTCGTTGCATCGGGTAAACGGCGAGAGTAACAATTACTCTGACATTACATCTAGTCTTTTGAGATTCTTACTGTTATTCTAGAGTGTACGGGCCACACTCTAGCCTGAAAAACCTTATTTAGAATCATGTTGTTCAATTGTAATTTGAAACTGTGGATTCAAAGGACGTCGTGAGAATTTACAATGTAAAATAATTTGACAACAAAAAGTTGAATAAAATTTGTTGCATCGGGTAAACGGCGGGAGTAACAATGACTGTCTTATTACATCGAGTCTTCTGAGAATTTAACAGTCTCATGTTGTTCAATTTTAATTTGAAACAATGGATTCAAAGGACGCCATGGAATTTACGTACTCAAATAAATTTTGATTCGTAGAACTTCGTGAGACCACACAAAGTTGAAATAATTTCGTTGCATCGGGTAAACGGCGAGAGTAACGATTACTCTGATATTACATCTAGTCTTTTGAGATTTTTACTGTTTATTCTAGAATGTACGGGCCACAATCTATCCTGAAAACCTTATTTAGAATGATGTTGTACAATTGCGATTTGAAACTGTGGATTCGAACAACGTCGTAAGATTTTAGGATGTAAAATAAATCTTAATTCGTCAAACTTCGTAAGAGCACTCAGAGTTGAATTAATTTCGTTGCATCGCGTAATCGGCGGGAGTAAACAATGGCTACCTTATTACATCGAGTCTTCTGAGAAGGTTTCTGATTAATATACAATGTACGGGCCACACTCGAGCCCGAAAACCGTATATTGAATCATGTTGTTCAACTGTAATTTGGAACCATGGATTCAAAGGACGTCGTGAGATTTTGCGAAGTAAAATGAGTTTTAATTCGTAGAAGTGCGTGAGACCAAACAACGTTGAATTTATTTCGTTGCATCGGGTAAACGGCGAGAGTAACGATGGCGCTCATATTACATCGAGTCTTTGTGATTTTAACAGTTTATTCAAGAGTGTAGGGCCATCACTCTAGCCTAAAAACCTTATCAGGATCATGTTTTCAATTGTAATTTGAAACAATCGATTCAAAGGACGTCGTGAGATTTTACAAAGTAAAATAATTTTGATTCGTAGAACTTCGTGTGACCAAACAAAGTTGAAATAATTTCGTTGCATCGGGTAAACGGCGAGAGTAACGATTACTCTGATATTACATCTAGTCTTTTGAGATTCTTACTATTTATTCTAGAGTGTACGGGATACACTCTAGCCTGAAAACCTTATTAAGAATCATGTTGTTCAATTGTAATTTGAAACAATCGATTCAAAGGACGTCGTGAGATTTTACAAAGTAAAATAATTTTCAATTATTAGACCTTCGTAAGACAAATAAAGTTGAATAAAATTTGTTGCATCGGGTAAAAGGCGGGAGTAACAATGGCTGTCTTATTACATCGAGTCTTCTGAGAATTTAACAGTTTAATCTAGAGTGTACGGGCCACACTCTAGCCTGAAAAATTTATTTTGAATCATGTTGTTCAATTGTAATCTGAAACTATGTATTCAAAGGACGCCATGGGATTTTACGGACTCAAATAAATTTTGATTCGTAGAACTTCGTGAGACCAAACAAAGTTGAAATAATTTCGTTGCATCGGGTAAACGGCGAGAGTAACAATTACTCTGATATTACATCTAGTCTTTTGTGATTCTTACTATTTATTCTAGAGTGTACGGGATACACTCTAGCCTGAAAAATTTATTTAGAATCATGTTGTTCAATTGTAATTTGAAACAATCGATTCAAAGGACGTCGTGAGATTTTACAATGTAAAATAATCTTTTCAACACTTCGTAAAAGTGAGTTGAATTAATTTGTTGCATCGGGTGAAGGGCAGGAATAACGAAGGCTACCTTATTACATCGAGTCTTCTGAGAATTTAACAGTCTTCTGAGAATTTAAAACGGCGAGAGTAACGATTACTCTGATTTTACATCAAGTCTTTTGAGATCTTTACTTTTTATTCTAGAGTGTACGGGCCACACTCGAGCCTGAAAAACCTTATTTTGAATCATGTTGTTCAATTGTAATTTGGAACAATGGATTCAAAGGACGTCGTGAGATTTTACAAAGTAAAATAATTTTCAATATAGAACTTCGTAAGACAACACAAAGTTGAATTAATTTTGTTGCATCGGGTAAACGTCCAAGTAACAATGGCCGTCTTATTACATCGAGTCTTCTGAGAATTTAACAGTTTAATCTAAAGTGTACGAGCCACACTCTAGCCTGAAAACCCTATTTTGAATCATGTTGTCCAATTGTAATCTGAAACTAAGTATTCAAAGGACGCCATGGGATTTTACGGACTCAAATAAATTTTGATTCGTAGAACTTCGTGAGACCGCACAAAGTTGAAATTAATTTCGTTGCATCGGGTAAACGGCGAGAGTACGATTACTCTGATTTTACCTCTAGTCTTTTGAGATTCTTACTGTTTATTCTAGAGTGTACAGGCCACACTCTAGCCTGAAAACCTTATTTAGAATGATGTTGTACAATTGCAATTTGAAACTGTGGCTTCGGCAAAACGTCGTAGAGCTTTAGGACGAAAACTTCAAATATTAATTTCGACCATTTGAAGGCATCAGAGTTGGATTACTTTCGATGATCGGTCAACGGCCAGCGTAACACTGGGTCTCATAGCATCGAGTACTTTGAGAATATGGAGGTGTCACAGCAACCACACCAAATTACCTTGCACATCTTCCCCCCTACACAATACACATAATAACCCCATACCAAAGGTGTCCCCATTCACCCTCCTACTATCTCAAAACTTTCTACCCATTCTAAACCAATACTCCTATCTATCTCCCCCCCCTAATCCTACAAATAATCACTTTCACACTCTCTTACCTATCACTCAAAACCACATAAAAATCTCAAAAACCCAAACATCATCTATACGTATCCCCCACTAATACCACAAAACACCACCATAATAACAAATAACAATTCCCCCCACTCAACACCTTCCACTATTCAAAACCCACTACCCACCAAAACCCAACAATCCAACTACCTCCCCCACCCTATTCCACCCCAAATAATCATTTACCTTCTGACTACCCATTTATAAACAACACTCTAACATCTCCAACCCCTAAACCAATCCATCCCTTCCACACTCATCCCCAAAAAAATCAATAATACCAAAACCAATCCCACATACCCCCTTACTCCTTTCCAAAACTTCACCCACCAAAATCAACTACTCAATATCTCCCCCCCTAATCCCACCAAATAATCACTTTACCCTTCTCTACCCCCCAACCAATCAACAACCAACTACAAAATATCAAAACACAAACAAAACTCTAGACTTTTCAACCAACTCATCCCCATCACAAAATCACATAATAAACCAATACAAATCCCCCACTCAACCCTTCCTATATCTTAAAACCACTACCCCACAAAACCCCTATTCCACCCCAAATATATTTATCCCCTCTTACTACCCCATTATACAACAACCATCTACAAATCTCCAAAACCCCCTAAAATCTCACAAACCCTTTCTCTACCTCAACCCATACAACCACACTAAAAATATCCAAAAACACAAACAAACTCTATACCTTTCACCCCTCCACCCACTACTCACCCACCTCACTCATAACAAACCTAGACAACTAAAACACTCCTAAACCCAAACCTCCTCAAGAACCATAACTCCATCACTCATACCACCTCCCTCCATTAACACCTAAAACATCAAATCCCCCAAAACAACCAAATATATCCCCAACATAACCAAATACCCACCCCACCTCCTAAAATCCACTCAATAAACCCCAACCCAATCCCCCCCATCAACACCCACCAAAACCTTACTCTATCCAACCAATCCACCCACTACCTCCACCCCCTACTCATACACACTCTACCAATTACACACCTAAACCCTCATCCTCCCAAACAATCCAAATATATTAACTCCTAACACCCTCCCACCCCCATACAAATCTTCTAACCCCAAATTTTACAAATTCAACCACTAAACTCAACCCAATTCCCCATCAACCCACACTTAATACTTCACTTATTTCTATCTAACCTCCATACACTGATTCCAAACCTCCTCACTAATACCACCTCCTCAATAACACCCTTAAACCTCTATCACCCCAAAACAACCCCAATTATATATAACAAAGCATTTCACACCAATCCCCTACAAAAAAAATAACACTCCCGCATACAAAATACCACGCTTATAAACCCAATACCCAATCCCCCCAATCAACACCCACCTTAAAACTTAACTATATATTCGACCCCACTCCAACCCACTACCCCAACCCTCCACTCATACCCAATCACCACTAACAACTCTAAACATCATCCTCCCCACACAACCCTAATAATTAACCCTCAACACCTCCAACCCCACAAAACCAACCCCCCACACCTCCTAAAAAATCCACCCATTAACCCAACCCTAATCCCCCCCATCAAACCACACCTTAATTTACTCTATATTTACAATAAACAACCACTCACCAACCTTCCTCACTCACATATCTTACTCCAATAACAAATTCAACCTTCATCCACCTACCAACCAACCCAATATTATCACAACCCACTAAATTCCTACCAACCTCAAAATAAACCTACACCCCAACTCTAATAACTCCACTATACCCAATCCATAATCCCCCCCATCTACACCCACAAAAAAAATACTCTATACACCTAAAACCCACACTCACCCCCTACCTCCAACACCCTAACTCATACCACATCTACCAATAACCAACTCTAAACTCATCTCCCCTATATAACACCAATTAATATTAACCTCCTAACAATCCACCCCAAAAAATCTACCTACCAACCATTTAAAATTCAACCAATAAACTCAACCCAATTCCCACATAACCCATTTAAAAACTTACTCTATATTACTTCCCCAATATCAACCCGATACCCATTCCTCACTCAGACCCACCTCCTTCCAACGAACATTTAAACCTCATCCCCTACCAACCAACCCCAAATCTATTAAAACTCCTAAACTCACAACCCAAAAAAACTACTTCCCCAACACTTCTACCATAATCCACCATTACCACTACCCGAATCCCCACCCCATCAACCCCCCATTAATATTTCACTCTATACCCCGAACAAGATAAACAACCTAACCCAAACCTCCTTACTCATACACCTAACTCCAACTAACAAATCGCTACCCTCATCCTACAACCAACCACCTCTCTCAAAACCTCATAATCCGGCAACATCAAACATTTCCCCCCCCACCACACCCGCCTAATTAACTCCACCTAACCAATCCAACTCACCCCCACCAAACCAACCTTAAAACAGTCCCTCAATCTTGTCCACTTCTGCAACCCTTACACCACACTCCCTCCCACCATTAAATCACTCTACCACTAACCAACTTAAAAACCCTCATCCATACCACAAATCCATATAAATTAACTCTAAACCTCCACCCCCCAAACAATCTACCTAACCAAAATCTACCATAATCCACCAATAAACTCACTCACTTCCATCAACCCATTTTAAAACCTTACTCTATATTTATCCAAACTCAACCCATACCCATATCCTCACTCATACCACCTATACAATATTCACACCCTCTAAACTCTTCCCCAAAACAACCAAACACAATACCAACCCCTTTAACCACTAACTCATACAAAACCAAATACCCCACACCTCCTACAAATCACCCATAAACCCAACCCAATCCCCCATCAAACCACCTTCAAACCTAATCTATACACTCTACCAAATCCACCCTTCCTCCACTCCCCTAATATACAAAACTTACCACTACAATTAAACCTAAATCCCTCCCCAATCAAACACCAATATATTAACCCCTCCTAAACTACACCCCCAACAAAACCAATACCCAACCTCCTACAAATCCACAATAAAACCCCCCACCCAATCCCCATCACATAACATTAATACTTCTTATCATCCACCCAAATCAAACCCCTAACCACACCCCCTTCCATCATAACACATATCTCCATTACCAGCTAAACCTCAATCACTCCCACCCAAACTAATATATTACACCTCCAACACCTACTCAACCCTACAAAACCAATACCCCACACATACTAATATCCACAATTAACCCCAAAATAATCCCCAACAACCCCAACCTTATAACTTTCATCTAATATTCCTTCCCCATAAACAATCCTCGTACATACTCCTTACTCATACCACGTATCTCCTAGACCAAACCTTCTCAACCGCATCCCTCCCCAACCACCACTCTATAAACCTCATAATCTCCACAACTCAAACAAAACCACACCCCAACTCCTCCTTATAATCAAACATTCTCATCCCACACCCCTTTACCCCACAACAACAACACAGATAAATACCTTCACTCTAGTTTCCTAACCACATATACTAAAACTACCCCCTACCCATCATTCATACCACACTCTACCCATACCAATTAAAAACTCAATCCCTCCAACAAACCAAATATATTAATCCCTCCTATAACTCCACCCCCCCAAACATTTCTATCCTACCCCACTTTCAAATCAAAATAACTCAACCCCACTTTCCCCCATAAACACCTCTTTAAAACTTTCCTTATATTTATCAAACTCACATAACCCCAACACCTCCTCCATCCTACCAACTACCTACCAATATCACCTCCTAAACCCACATCCCCCAACAACATCCAATAATAATAACCTCCTTTAACACCAATCCCAACAAAACCCAATACCCCAAAACCTCTAAAAATCCACCCCTAAACCCAATCTAATACCCCCATCAACACCCACTTAAAAATTTCTACTCTATATTCCTTCCAAAACTCCACCCTTCCCCCACACCCCTCACTCATACAACACTCTACCATAAACAACTCTAAACTGCATCCCCTACAACAACCCCCAATATATTAACCTCCTAAACTCCACCCCAAACAAATCTTACCTAAACCCCACCCAATCTTACACAATCCACCACTAAAACTCATCCCCAATTCCCCCATCAACCCACTTTAATACCGTCTAATCTTATTACTAACCATATATCAACCACTAACCCTAACCTCCTGCCACTCATACCACCTCTCACTAAACATTAAAACGCATCCCTCCCAAACAACCACAGAATAGATGGTATACTAATAACAACTCCTCACCCAAACTAAACACTAACCCCAAACTTTACAAAATACCACAATTAACTCCCACCTAAGCCACATCAACCCCACCTTTAAATTTATTCTATTTGCTTCCTATAAAACAACATCGAACCTAACTCCATTATAATTCAACACTATCTAACTAACACACTTCAACTAATCCCTGCCCATACAACTAATCTATAAAACTCCTAAATCCTTCAATCCTCAAACAAAAACCACCAAACATACATAACCTAACCCTAACACAACAATCACAATACCCCCCAACAAACCTGCACTTAAAACCCTCCTCGTTATTCCCTACCACACTCCTACCCCATACCTAAATCCCCTCCAATCATACCACACTAGAACACGAACCTACACGCTTAAACCTAATCCTTCCCAACATACCAAATCGATTATTTCTCATAACTCCACCCCAAAAATTCGACTTACCCCACCACGTCTACTATTCCACCCACTACAACTCAACCCACATTCCCCCCAATAATACCCCTCTTTATTACTTCAATAGATGATCCCGTGCACAAACTCTACCATGACCCAAACACGCCGGACATAATACCACTCCTCCAATTACACCTTATACTCAGCCCCCCAAATAAACCCCATAAAATTTAATACCCCTTATACAACTAATACCATAATAACAAAGTACCAAAACCTCTAATATAAACATAGATACCCCCATAACAATCCAACCAGCATCAACCCAACGGCAAACACTCTACCTTTACACTCGACACCAACGCAAACCCGTCCTCTCACCGCATCCTCGCATATACAATCCGATTAAATCGTTACTACGCGTTACTCATCCACGCAAAAAAAAACTTATTTATGCACCCTCCTAAATACTCTACACCCACTACTATTTCACTAACTAACCAACCTCTAAAATCCCCAATAAACCCAACCAATCCCCATACATACCTTAAAAACTTCTTTATCCTATATACCAAATCACCCTAAACCACACCCCTTCACCTCATACAACTCTTCACCTAACATTAAACCTCATCCTCCCAACAAACCTAATAAATTAATCCAAACCTCAACCCCAACAATACAAATACCCCAACTCTAAAATCCACATTAACCAACCCCTAATAATCCCCAACAACCACTTAAAATTTACTCTATATTTACCAATACACAACCACTAACCAAACTCCTTATCATACCACCTTACTCAATAAAATCTCAACCTCATCCCTCCCAACCAACCACCTTATATACTAAATCCTCCAACTCAAAAAAACCAACCCACACTTCTAATAATCACCCTCACCACCCAATAACCCACCCAAACCCACCTTAAAAATTATATATATTTAAACACACTCCACTACCCAAAAAAAAACCATATCAGACCACACTCTACAATCACATTAAACCTAATCCCTCCCAACAAAAAAATATATAATTCTCCTAAACTCCACCCCAAACAAATCTACTACCCCACCCTTCTAAAAATCCACCATAATCAACCCAATTCCCCATAAACCCCCTCTTTAAAACTTACTCTATATTTATCAAACTCAACCATAACCCAAATCTCATCCTAACCACCTACTAAATAACACTTAAACTCATCCCCACAAAACAACAAAAATAATAACCCTCTTACACACAATCCCCAACAAAACCCAATAACCAAACTCTACAAATCCACCTAAACCCAATCCTAAATAACCCCCACCAAACCACCTTAAAAATTCACTCTATATTTACCAACTCCACCCTAACCCCAAACCTCCACTCATACCAACCTCTACAATAAAAACTTAAACCTCATCCCTCCCAACAAACCCAATATATTAACCTCCTAAACTCCACCCCAAACAAATCTATACCCCACCAATTAACAATCCACTAAACCTCATCCCAATTCCCATCAACCCAATTTAAAAACTAACTCTATATTATACCATACTCAACCCCCTTAAACAAACTCCTCCATCAATAACCACCTCCCTCCATTAAACACCTCCTTACTCAATCCTCCCAACAACCCAAATCTTTTAAACTCCTAAACTCCACAACCCAACAAAAATAACCCAACCTCTACAAAATCCACTGATTAAAACCACTAATCCCCCCATCAACCCCAATTTAAATTTATTATATTTACCAACTAAAAAATTAACCAAACCTCCTTCAATACAACCCCTACTCATACAAACTTCAACTCATCCTCCCCAAACAACCTAAACTATCAAAATCCTAAATTCCAACTCAAACAAAAACCAACTACAACACCTCCAATAACTACTAAACCCCAATCCATACCCCAACAAACAGCTTAAAACCTCCTATATATGTCTACACACTCCACCGACTAAACACCCATCAATCATACACACCTCTACCCATCCCAATTAAACTCATCCCTCCAAAAACCCCACATCTATTAAACTCCTAACACCTCCCAACCCCAACAAAACCATACCCCAACTAAATATTCCTAAACCCAATCCAATACCCAAAACACTTAAAACCCCTAACTTATATTTACCAACTCCACTACCTCAACCCTCACTCATAATCCTCTACCCTAACCCAATTAAACTCATCCTCCCAATAACCAAAAATATACACTTCCTAAATCCACCCCCAAAAATTATAACCCAAATTTTACAAATCCACACTATAAACCCACAATTCCCCATCACCAATTAAAACTTACTTATATTATCCAAACTCAATATTTCCTATTATCAACCTTCCCCCCAATTCCATATATTCTCTTAAATTTTCTTTTCTTTATCTTTATTAAACACCCTATTATCTACATATTATTAACAACTAACCAATCTCCCACTATCAAAAAAACAAAAAAATAATAATCATCCCCTCATAAATCCTCCTCCATTCACTAATAAAATCCAAAAAAACAAATCCAACCATTATTCTCTTTAAAACCCACCACTAATCCTCTCTCTTACCACCCCCCTATCCCTTCATTCCAACTATATACCCTACCAACTTACTTCAAATCCATCTACCCCCCATTTCTTTATCTACTCCCACTTCACCTCTCCTAAATAATATATACAATTAAATTCCCTTCCTTAAAATTAATAATTTTTTCCTATAAACCAACTTACACTAAATCACCCCCTACCAACAATATTATCACCCATCCTCTCCTACCCCCCACACCCCCCACCCACTCTACTCTCACCCCTACAAATAACTTTCCCTCCTCACTATCTCCAAAAACGCATATATACTTAACTTTCTCCTCACCAAAATTCCCCATTTCCTTTTTCATCATTCTCATTCTCCTAATTAAACCCATAATACCAACCCCCTATACCTATTTTAACCTCTTAATTTCAACTCTAATTAACCTTATCACCTTTATATTACTTCCTCCCAATAAACAACCCCCTCCCCTCCCTAATCCCTATAATTTTACCAACCACTCCCCCTACCTCAACTCCCCCCCCCACCCTCCTCATACTCCTATACACCTATCAACCCCATTAAATAACAACACCCTACTTATCATCCTTCCCTATCCCCCTATTTCCCCAACTCCTTCTTTCTCCCACTCCCTTTTACTCCAAATTTATAATTTCCAACTTCTTTATATACAAAATCCTTTAACTCCCCTATCCACCCCACACCTTTCCCTCCTCTACCTCAACTCAATACTACCATTCACTTCCTAAATACTTAAACACCCAATTATCCTACTAATTACTCAACATTAATCATAAAACTAATTAAAACATCCCTATCCCTAAAATTATCTCAAACCTACAAAACCCTTATCATCTATCTATAACCTTCCAATACTAACCACTCTAAACTTTCTCCCCTTAAATACTATTAATACTATCACCACTAACTCAAAACCCACCTCTCCCAAAATATCCTATCAATTACCATACACCTCCTATAATCTCTCCCAAATACTCCATCCTAACTATAATATCATTCCAACCCACCTTTTAATCACTACCCCCTTCATTAAATTAACTATTATCACTTCACTACCCCACCCCAACCTATAAACCCCCCATTTCACCCCACACACCCCATAATATTATCTACCCCCACCCATTAATTATCCAATCCCCTCTTCACACCCAATTTATAACTCCAAATTCCATTCACTTCAACTTTTTCTAATACCATTCTAATCATAAACCAACATAAATAAACAACTTCTAATAAACCTCTTCTATACAATCTTATAAACCCCACCCAACCCTAAAAAACTAATTTATCTTCTACCCAACCCTCACCATAATTATCCTCCCTAACACCCAAAACCCC
>JAJEOX010000181.1:0-72612 GCA_020740385.1 Mylabris phalerata | reverse complement strand
AAGCGAAACGTTTCCAGTCTTGGGTCCCTGCCACGACTTCCAACGCAAAGTTCATCTCAAATCCTTTGTTTTTCAAACTCACCCTATATTGTACAACTGACCTTTTCGTATATCCACTAGAAGGTGCCGGGTGGTACTTAGAACAAGGCGTCTATGGTTTTTAGAGTAATAAATACCCCCACAGATAAAGACAAGCGGTTATTCCAAAATGACGCGTGGTCAACTTCCGTTTCCCACGTGTGTGGTATTCTCTGGTCGTAAATCATGCATTACATTAACCTGGTTTGGCTAAAACGCGTAGCTAGTTCACCGAGGGTATCCATCAAAAGCAACAGTTTATTTCATTGGCATAAGCAGGTGGTAAATTACCAGCTACTTTCCAAAACTTCCTCTCAAGCGCAGTGTATTCACAACCGGATTGGCAAACCAATTTTTCTTGTGACCTCCATATACTGATACCCATACTTTAGGATAGTATTGTACCCCGATATTCTTTCCGAATGAAGGGTTAGGGGGCGGTCCCCACCAACCCCCACATCCAAAAACAACTTATCTTTATATCCTACGTTTTCCGAAAGATAAAATCCCATAAGTTTTAATACTTCACTGATGTATACATCACTAGTGCGAATAGCCGCTTCTGAAATTGAATAGGCACCATCTCGAATATTACGTCCTTCAATCAACGTTTGATTTATCAGAATTTCTAAATAATTGTCCTCCTACTGTTGGTAATGAAAGAGAAATCCCCAACATTGATGTTGTGTTGTCCATTTAAACTCCACAGTCCAATCCTAGATATTTACGCTGTATTTTCTGAATACTTTCCTTGACTTTAATCATGCTGCCCTTTCGTTTCTGTCAAGTATTCATTGGTTTCAATATTCTCTTGATCTTGAATACGATAATCCAAACCTCCTACTAATTTAAAAGATAAGAATTTTTCTAGAGGATTATATTTGAATAGCTGAGAAGTTTGTAAATCGATTCACTATAATGTTGTTGTCCCTTGTAATCGCTCTGCAATATTCACAAATTCTTTCATCACTGCAAATTCGCTCCTCTGTCAGTTCATTTAGGCGATTTTTAAAACCAGGCCCTGTTATTTTAGAGGCTCCATCTTCTGCAAACCACAATCCTGTATATCCTCCTTGGTTTCCGTTTCTATTTCGTTTATAGGCATTGTGTACATACATGAATGAACTCTCATAGGTTACATCGTCTGAAAGCTTCGCATGAAACCCTGAGCTTAAATCAAATTTTTGATTTTCATTTTGCTTGTGTATCTGTACTCCTGATGAATTTTGATAGCTTGTTGAGAAATTATAACCAAAACCGCTATCTGATTCACCATTGAGGTTTAAGCGATATTTTTGATAAAATCCATTTTCAAACAACAAGTCTTTCGTACGGTCAAAATACAAGAAATCTGTTGTTGGTGTTTCCACCCCCATTTCTGTAAATACATTGACATAGGTTCCTGGCATTCCTCTCTTTTTGGTAAAAATTTGAATAACACCATTGGCTGCATCCGATCCGTATAACGTTGTCGCTGCTCCTCCATTGATAAACTCTATTTTCTCAATGTTATCCATGGGGATATCCGCAATAGAACTCATTGAAGCTCCTTGTGCACTACCACCAAGAGCAGCACGTGTATTGTTGTTATCCAAGCGTACTCCATCCACATAAATGATAGGCGTACTACTTAAAAAGGGCAGAGTTCACACCACGGGAACGAATCAACGAAGTAGATCCTGCTTGTCCACCTGTAAGGTTGATTTGTGCATTGGGTAACTTCGTTTGCAAGTAATTGATCAACCCGTTGTGCAGGGATTTTCTCTAATTCACTCGCTTTGATTACGGTTACATTATTTGCTAGACGCTTTTTCTGTACATCGGCTCCTTGACCAGTAACAACAATCTCGCTTAACATTTGATTGTCTTCTTCCAACTTTACTAAGATATTCAGGTTTGTTTTTTGAAAAACTCAAATCCTTGGTTTTATACCCCATAAAGGAGAAAGAAAGTGTAAATGGGCGCTTTAGTTACGGTCAGCGTAAACTGTCCATCTATAATCTGTTACTGCGATGAATTCATTGTCTTTATCGCGTACATTGGCGCCAATAATTGGAAGCCCATCTTGATCGACTACTTTTCCTTTAAATTCTAGGATTCGCTCTTGCACTTGGGTATTGGGTTTCACAAGTATCTGATTTCCTTGCGTCTGAAAAGATACCTGGGCCTTCGCTTCAATATAATGAAGTAACGTTTCTAGCGAATCATATTCTGTTGTAAATTCATAGCTTTTACTTACTGGAATATCAGCCGCAATATAGACAAAGTGTTGCTGCGTTTGCGCTTCTATTTGGTCAAATACTTGTTTGAGCGTTGCCTGATTTTGAGTTAATTTTAATTTAGACGTTTTCTTTAACTTGCCCCTGTAATTGCTCGTTTGGGACGGCAGATAAGGAGGAGGCTTGTGTTGCTATAGCTAGCTAACGTTAAGGTGGGCTAGCAAGACGCTTTTTTTCATCATGGTGTAGGTTATTTAGTTTTATTTGTTTGGGTTAGTGCCAAGGCGATCGTCTTAAGAGCAATGTGCATATGGTTCTCAATGGTCTTAACGGATAGCTCTAAAATATCTGCAATCTGTTGGTATTTCAATCCGTCAATTCGACTCATCTCAAAGATGCGTCTTGATTTAGGCGGAATCTTATCTATTATATGCAAGAGTGCCTGTCGCAAGTCAGCCTCTTGTTCAGACTGTATGATATCGTCTTCAATCGTGGAGACATAATGTTTGTGTTCTACGGTTTCAAATTCCAAGTCTAGCATTGTTTTTCTAGTGATTTTCTTCTGTTGAAACAGCATATTCTTCGTCATAGTAAAAACATAAACTTTGGGATTTTCAATCTTACTTAACTCTTCTTTCTTTTGCCAGATATAGTAAAAAAACATCTGATACTTTTTCTTCAACGAGGTATAGGTCTTTCTCATAACTCAAAGCAAAACGACATAAATACTGGTAATACTTGACATAAAACCGTTCAAAAGCGAGTCTATTTCCCTGCGCTATTTCTTGAAACAACACCAGATCATCTTCTGGCTTTAGGGCTGCTTTTTTGATAGAGGATATTGGGCATAAGGTTCGATTAAATAGTTGGTATTGTTTAACGTGATGGTGCAGTTCGTCACAAAAGCTAGCGCTTGTATGAATTCTTCTAAGGTTACTTGATCGAATACTCCTGTGATTCGCTTTTGTGCAAAAAACAGATCTTGAATCACAAAAGTGACTCCGTAAAAACTGATTGATTTGAATTAAGGCTTGTGCTAAAGGAGTATTGTCAAAGATTAGCGTTTCATTGCGCCAGCTCATTTGTTGTGCTGCATTGGTTTTGAATCGCTTGACTTCCCCTAGGCTTGTATTCCATACTAATTGCTCATTGGGTTTGAGGTATAGTTGTTCTCCATTGCCTAATTTGGCTAATACTTTTCCTGAAAGCAAGGCTACGCATTTCTCTTGCCCCAAGGTATTGACACTGAATTGCGTCCCCACGACTTCAATCGCTAAGTCTTCGTGTTTAACCACGAATTTTTTATTTACATTTTTAAACGACATCAAAAAAGGCTTCGCCTTCTAACCAAGCTAAGCGCATTGTGTCATTTTGTGTGTATTGCAAACGCGCCTGCCCATTAAGCACAACCACGCTGCCATCTTCTAATGTTATTTGTTTGCGCACTCCTGGTACGATTAGTGTAAATACGATATTCAGCATCTGCTGGATTTACAGTAGGTTGAACCAGTAAATACGTCATCATAAAACTGCTAATCAGCACCAAAATCGTACAAGCAACTCGGATATACCAAGAGTTAGCCTGTTTTTTTCTTTGTGATTGCTCTTTGGCTTCCTGCCAAATTTCACGATTGGTCGGGTAAGCTTTCCACAACAAACTGTATGTTTCATAGGTGCTTTTTAGCTCTTCATCAAACAGTACATCTATTTCGAAAGTAATTCGTTCTTCTTCAGTATATTCTCTAGTCAGATACTGAATACATCGGTGCTTATTTAATTCTTGTTCACTCAAAACTAATCAGAAGTTTGGTTTAGTAAAGGAGTGAAATAATTGATTTTACACCTAGAATTTAAGGTTATTGAATTGTTAGGGAATCATTACGATTTTTTGGATAACGAAAGGCCATATGACCCTATAATGAACCCATCATTAACAAAAGAATAGATGGGGCAAATTCCATGCTTTTTCACTTCTATCGCATTGAAAAAGTCCGAACTATAAAAGCAGGAATTAAAAAAAGATCTGTTCCACTTTAAGGCTAAAAAAATGAAACTTGGAAGTATTGTATGTCAGTATCTCTATGAAAGCCCCCCTTATTTCTACGAAATATCAAAACTAATTTTTGAAATTGTTCTTAAACTTGATGGGCGTTGTACCTGTTTGTTTTTTAAAAAATACCGTTAAGTGATTGGGTTCTTTAAATCCTAAAAAAATGGAGATCTCATTGACTGTTATGTTTTTATAGAGCAGGCATCGTTTTATTTCCATTACTATTCGCTCGCAGATCCAATCATAAGGAGTTCTATTTTCTACATGTTTAAAAGCATATTGGATGGTTCTCACATTTAAATTGAGCTCAGCGGCATAGTCCTTTACGCTCATGCTCTTGTCTAACTTTTTATTTACTAAGGCTTTAAATGTGGATACAATGTATCTTTCATTTGAGATCGTCAGTTTTTCTACTTCCATCTGATCCATACATTCTTCAAGAAGTAACAGAATATTAAATAGGTAATTATTGAGTACTTGTTGCTTTTTCAAATAATCCTTTTTATCTAATTCACTTCGAATCAAATCAAACAACTGCACTAATTCATTGAAATGTTCGTTTACATCTAACAGGGCTAAGCGTTCCGATAAAGTGAAGAGATTCGTGGTGTAAAAAAATTGAAAGTGAAGTTCATCGATACAAAAAAAAGTCTTCGGTAAATATGAGTACTTTAGCCTCATAGTCCTACGGGTTTGATAAATTGTCCCATTTGATTTTTGGCAATTACTAATGCCTGTTTGGCACCAATTGCTATTGGATTAAAATCAACGGCATATGTTCCCTCTCCTTGTACATACAACTGAATACAAAAGAAATTTAATTTATGAGGGCTAAAAATAGTAGCTGTCCTTTCTTCTATTAATTCATGAAGATTCCTACAATTAATGTACAAACTAGTATTCGCCCGATGGTGAAATTCTTCTACTATTAATTTATCCATATTCACAAAAACATCTAATTTTCTCTTACCGAATCTATTACAAAGCGTAATTTATAAAATGGCAGTAACTCTTTTAATTTATAAATTACTAAAATACAAAAATAACACAAAAACAATAGTAATAATACACAACAATTAGCATAATAAGAGAAAAAAATACAACAAAATTTTAAATACAGATAGAAAAGCACACAACCCCTCACACCTAATATGTAATAAAAATTCGCATATATACATTGTTTGACTAGGTGTTTTTTTATGAATTTTGCAGTCAAAATAACACATATAATTCTTAAATAATCTAGATTATATGTACATTAATAAAAAAAAAACATGAAAAAATCACTTTAATCGTTGCTTTAGCAATCGCTACTGTGTCCTTGTAACAGTAAAAAAGAAACAGCTACACCACAAGATCAAACGGCTACAGAACAAGTTGCTGTTACCCCTACTGCACTTGTAGGAACTGTTTGGAAACTAACGGAAATAAACAACCAGGCTATCACATTAGATAAAGATTTTCCTAAGGAGCCTCAATTAACGTTTAATCCAGATCATAGTGTGAATGGAAATTTGGGATGTAATGGATTTGGAGCAAGCTATGAAAGCAAGAATAACACGCTTACTATTAGCCAAATAGTTTCCACTCAAATGGCATGTCCAAACCTTGAAATCGAACAAAAGTTTATTGATGTACTCAACCATAGTGCCTCTTTTGAAATTAAATCAACTACGTTACTACTTAAAAATGAGAAGGAAGAAGTACTAGCCAAATTACAGGCAGAATAGCTTTTCTCTCTTTTACTAGGATAGGAAATAGGGTGATTTTTTAGTCAACACAGAAAATCACCTTGCTTTTTTTCGCAACCCACACACAGCATTTTCCTTCTTATACCATTCCTTAACATCCCTTAGGAATGCAAAAAGCACTCTTTAAAAAAGAGCGCCTTTTGAGCTACTTGTTGCTGTTTGATTGTAAATCCTACAGCAGGAATAAAAATAATTATTTGTTGTTTTCTTTTTTGATGCTATAGAGCCATCGCGTTTTTAAGATTTTTTGCTAATACTGAAAATGAAATTTCATGATTAGTAGTCCCCACTATTTACCTTATACCGAATGTGACTTTATTCTTTCAAAAAAGGAAGCAAACAAGTAAATAAATAATTTATTTACTTGTTCTCACTAACAAAGATAATTAGGTCTTTTATTATTTTTCCTATATATCCACGAATAAAAGGTATAAAACAACCCACTACTTTCTAGTAAACACTACAACTATCCTTGCTTTCTAAAGCCATTAGGCGATAGTCCTGTATGTTGTTTAAAATAACGACAAAACAAACTGGGATCCTGAAAATTAAGCTGATTACTTACTTCTTTCACTGATAAATCTGTTGTTCTTAATAACGATTTTGCCTGTAGTAACGACAATATGATTGATCCATTTCAATGCGGATTTACCCGTCTTTTTTACGCAATAAAGTAGTTAAATAAGAGGGTGTTAAGTTCAATTTTTCTGCATAAAAATGGATATCCGATGTGCTATCGCCTCTTTAGAAATCAATGTGTAAAACTCATCTATAATCGTTGTACTGCGATCTTTTATTGCGTTTGCTCTGCTACTTAGCCCTTCATGAGCTTCCATAATCATATGCATCAACGCAAGCAGATGATACCTGATGATGGTATTCTTTTGGGTACTAGCAGTAGCGTGGTAAAATCGCTGTAGATACAACAGAAACTCCCTTTGTACTTCTTGTTGCTCTGAATGAAAATGAAGTAAAGGATTGGAACGCACTTTATCACTATTGACAAATTCCCATAACTGAGGAATGGAACTAATCAAATTAATCGATAACCCAATCGTAATAATCTCAATATCTTCACTTTCCGCTTTGACGTCAATCATTACATGGGGCAAGGCGAGTATGACATCCCCTTGATTCACTTCATATTCTGAAAAGTGAACTTGTGTCCTCATGCTTCCTTTTAATACAAAACCGAGCAACAGACCTTCAAATTGATGTCTGCTATAAGCATATTGGTTAACGGGTACATCGGTATGGTCTACCAGGAACATCCCCTCTCCTTGTAAGGATGAATCTAGCTCATGTAACGCGTAAAGTTGATCTAAACTTAAGAATAATGTCATACACAAATATCTAAATAAAAGAACATAAAATACAAGAAACACTTTAATTTGAATTTAAAATCGTAAAAAATGAACATAACAGTCAACTAAATGAACAGAATAATCGTTTCAATGCACCTACTTTTGTGTCTTGTAATAGCAAATGCAGTATTCCTGTATTTGAAACTCAAATTCAATGCATATGAACAACATTTTCGAACCCAATTCACGAGAAAAGAAGAAGAAAAAAACTTCACAACAATCCGTCGCATCCCATTTACTTATTAAAGAAAAAGATTCAGTCTTTCTTTAGCGATTTTACCGTTTGATCACTTGGAAGAGGTTGTATCTATACAGGATAATTTTGATAAACTATTGGTTCCACTGGATCATCCGGCGCGTTCTCCCATGATACCTATTACATCAATGAAAATTTTGTCCTGCGCACCCAAACTTCAGCACATCAGAACCAGCTGTTAACGCAAGGACATCATCAATTCATTGTGACTGGGGATGTATATCGAAAAGACACCATTGATAAAACACATTACCCTGTCTTTCACCAGATGGAAGTGGTAAAAATACTCCCTCATGGAACGGATGCTTTAGTCGATTTAAAACAAACCCTACTGGGGTTAATTCAATTTTTATATCCTGGAAAAGCCTATCGCTTCTTGGACGATTACTTCCCTTTTACCTCCCCTTCTTTACAAATAGAAGTTATGGAAGATGGGGAATGGATGGAAGTACTTGGCGCAGGAGTCATACACGCCGATATTTTAAAGCAGTGTAACATTGAGGCTACAGGTTGGGCTTTTGGTTTAGGCTTGGATCGTTTTAGTCATGTCTTTCTGCGGTATTCCCGACATCCGTTATTTCTGGAGCGAAGATGATCGTTTCCTCTCTCAATTTAAAAATGGATTGGTGAAATTTAAAGCGTATTCTAAATTTCCTCCTGTATTTAAAGATATCTCTTTCTGGGTTCATGATTATACGACAAACCGAGAAGAAAACTGGATAGAATACAACAATCTTTGTGAGATTATACGAGAAAAGGGACGAGATTTAATTGAAAGTATCACCTTAGTGGATACGTATACCCAAACAGGTAAAACCTCTTTGGCCTACCGTATCGCTTATCGATCAAACGAAAGAACGTTACTCAACGAAGAGATTAATGCTATCCAAGAGGCCATTCGAATGGAACTAGCTACAGCCTTTGCAATCACGTTAAGGTAACTGACGATGTTTCAATATACAGCTTTCTGTCACAACGTATAGTCTACGGGCTATACGTTGTTGTTTTCAACATTTTTCCCTTATAGCGGCACGCCATATCCTCTATTTTCGATTAAATTAGTGTTTCGATAAAAATTAGTGTCCCCTTTGGGAAGGTTCAATCGTCATAGAGTAAATACTAAAATAAAAAGACCATGAAAGATTTTATGCTTATTTTCAGATTACAGGATGTGGCTGATGCGAAACCTTCTCCAGAACAAGTACAAGAACGCATGAATTGGCTCGCTAGTATTGCGGCACAAAACAAATTGGTAGACCAAGGCAATACCCTCTCGCCTATGAAAGAAAGTGCAAAGCACATTCAAGCAAACCAAGTTGTATCCGATGGACCTTATACGGAGATTAAGGAGTTCTTAAGCGGTTATATTGTCATCCGAACGGAAACAATCGAAGAAGCCGTTGAAATTGCTAAAGAAAATCCTATCTTCAAAATTGGAGGAAGTATTGAAGTACGAGAAATTTTAAAAACGCAACTAATTTGAATCATTCAACAAAAGTTCAGGAATTAATTCCGAATCTATTTCGAGAACAATATGCGAAGATGACGGCTGTACTATGCCGTCATTTTGGCTTAGCACATATTGAGATAGCAGAAGATATTGTCAGTGATACTTTTTTAAAAGCGACTGAACGATGGACCTCGGAAGGAATACCTCAACATCCTGAAGCTTGGCTGTATACCGTTGCCAAAAACAAAACCAAAGATTACTTTAAACATCAGGCTGTTTTTGATCAAAAAGTAAAAAGCCAGATAAGCCAAAACACAAATCAAGAGGATGTACTGATTGAACTAGATTCAACAACTAGTACGGATAGTCAATTGGCCATGATGTTTGCTATTTGTGATCCCATCATCCCTGTTGAAGGGCAGCTTTGTTTAGCGCTACAAATTTTATGTGGATTCAGTATAGACGAAATCTCCAATGCACTACTGACCCAAAAAGAAACGATTAAGAAGCGACTTTTCAGAGCAAAAAAACCAGTTAAGAGCCAGTAATTTTGAAATTAAAGCGCTTTTACCGACTCAACTTGCCAGCGGTTGCCTCAGGTTCATAAAACCCTATACCTCTTTTTTAATGAGGGTTATTTTTCTACCAACCACAATCAGGTTATCAGAAAAGAGCTGTGTTATGAAGCCCTTCGATTAACGGTCATGCTTACAGCAAATGACAGTACTAATACGGCAGAAACCAACGCTTTACTTGCTTTACTTTGCTATCAAAGTTCGCGATTGGATGCAAGAATAAATCATCAGGGCGAGCTTGTTTTATTTGACCAACAACGAATAGCAGATTGGGACACAGCACTAATAGACAAAGGGAATTATTATCTCGTACAAGCGACCAATCAAGAGGAAACATCAAAATACCATTTGGAAGCGGCTATTGCCTATTGGCATACGACGCAAAATCCTGCAAAATGGACTTCTATCTTAGGGTTATATAATCAATTAATCTTAGTGGAATACTCTCCTATAACGGCCTTAAATCGCACTTTTGCTTTTGCCCAAGTATACGGGGCTGCAGCAGGAATAAAAGAAGCTGAAAAGCTGGAGCTTCTCAACAACCGTTTTTATTATGAGCTGTTGGGGTATCTCTATACAACGGTACATCCAAGCAAAGCAATTCACTTGTATCAAAAGGCATTGGAATTTCCTCAATCACTTGCAGAGCAAAATGTAGTACACAAAAAGATAGCGGAACTAACTCAACACCAAAATAAAAAATAAACAAGAGCTACAGCCATAAAGGCAATAGCTCTTGTTTTTGTACTCCTATCCTATTGAAAATTTTCTACTAGGGCTGCATAGTCTGGTGTAAAATTAGGAAAAGCAGTTCCTTCTATTCGATAGGTTACTACAGCTGTAATCCCGACATAAGTCTTCAAAACAGCTTTCAAATAATCCGCTAAATAATCCGGAACGATTCCTGTTGGCTGTATTCCCCCAGATGCTATGGCCAAATAGACCTTTTTCTGTGTAATCAGTCCTACTCGATTTCCCTCCTCGTCATACGTATACGTTACTCCTACACGAACCAATTGATCTAACCACGCTTTTAAATGAGCCGAAACAGTAAAATTATACGTGGGTGTACTTATCACCAGGATATCTGTTTGCTTGATCTTGTCCACTACTCGATTGGCATAGGCTAATGTTGGAATCGAATCATATGCAGGTTGGTCTGGGGCAATATAAAAGCTCTGAATCATCTCAGGGGTATATAACGGTGGTGGATGTTGAACCAAATCCCACGTTTTCCACTGTAACTGCCTGTTCTTGTTCTTCTAAACGCTTGATAATAGCTAATCCTAAATTCGTACTATACGACTGTTCTCCTCTTGCACTCGAGGTAAGGTGTAAAATTGTTTTCATCGATTTTCAAGTATTTTCATGTACTGTATAACGATTGAAAAACAACTAGGGGGACACAGATATACGTCTTTTTACGAATTTAGTAGGGTGATTCTATTTCTTCTCATAGGTTAAAATAGTCATACCAGAATCAAAAGAAGCTTGTGCGGTTAATTTCCAATTGGAAGCGACCAGTTGATCAGGAAATAGGCGAATTCCCTCCCCTATGATTTTCGGTGTAAGGGTAATAATCATTTTATCGACTAATGCCGCATTCAATAAACTTTTCACGAGTTGACCTCCACCCACAAGCCAAATATCTTTCGCGCTAGCCTGCTCTTTCAGCGCTTGAATAGCTTCGTGCAATCCTGTAGGCAAAATTTGAGTCTGTGGACTCTCTACTACAAATGACGGGTTAGAAGTAACCACATAGGTCATTTGATCCATATAAGGCCACGGATATCCAAATCCTATAATTGCCTTATACGTATTACTTCCCATAATACAGGTATCTATGGTATCCACAAAATCTTGATAGCCATAATCGCCTTCATCTAACCCTTGAAAATCATCTAAAAAATCCACACTTCCTTCCTTATTCGCAATGTAACCATCTAGGCTCATCGCAATATAGAGTACAACTTTTCTCATATCTATTCTTATTTACTGATTTCTATATGCATTAGGGGTTTGCCCAATGTATCGTTTAAAATAGCGACAAAAAAGAGAAGCATCTGCAAACTCCATTTTATCACTAATCTCTTTAATGGACAAAGAAGTCATCGTCAAATACTCCTTTGCTTTATTAATTACCACAAAACCAATCCAAGACTTGATGGATTTTCCTGTTCTTTTTTTAATTAACGAATTAAGGTGCTGAGGAGTTAAATGCAACTGCTCCGCATAAAATGAAACCTGTCGTTGCAAATCGCCGTGTTCCTGCAATAATTCAAAAAAAGCATCTGTAATCTGATTGATTCTGTTTTTTTGTAGATTCTCTTTTTTAGTCAATGATTGGTACGACTTCGCTACTCCTGTAAGGAGTGAAAAAACAAGGTATTGAATCAACTGATTCAATAAAATGGTTTTTGGTTGTCGATAGTACTTCACAATTAATGCCATAAGCTCCTCAATCATTTCTTGATCTTGTGCAGTAGCATATAACAGAGGCGAATTTAAAACCTCGGTATTGCTGATGAACTCCGGAAGAATAGTGAATTTCTCTATGAAGTCATAGGACATCAAAAAAACGGTTGCCCTAAAATCTTCACTATAAGACAAAGGTTCTACTATCATCTCGGGTAAGATGGTTAGTATTGCTTCTTGTTCTACGTGATAGTCTACTTTATTCATCTTGATCAACAATGAACCCTGAGTGCAATACAACAGTACAAGTCCTCTAAATTGATACTGCAATTCAAAGAAAGACAATGTTGTCTCATCTTGTGCTTCCACAAGGAAAAACTCTTCCATTAAAAAAGGATAAAATACCTGATATTGGGTATTGAGTTCCGAAATTTTCAAAAGATGCATTGTCGTTTTTTTTGTAAAAATATAAAAACCAAAACGAGTGTAGTTATTAAATCTGACACTTCATGTATCAAATCTTTCAAATGGAATATAAAAGCCTTAAAATGGAACATTCCAACCACTCTCGTAAATCCTACTTTCGTCCCTGTTTAACTTATTCCAATACCTATGGGGTTTATTTTTTCCAAAAAATACAATAGCTCGCGTGTTGCTATTTCTCTTTTTTTCTTTGCACATGGTCTTGTCCTATCTTCTTGGGCAAGTAGAATACCGAGTATAAAAACACAGCTCAATCTTACAGATGCGGAACTGGGTACACTACTCTTACTTCTACCTATTGGGCAAATAAGTACCATGCTCTTAGCTGCAAAACTCATCCGTTCTTATGGAAGTAAACGCAGCGTGCACTATGGCTTCCTCCTTTATCCTCTTGTTTTAATTCTCTTGGGATTTTCTACTCGTTATTTCGAATTAGCGCTAGGCCTATTTTTCTTTGGTGTTTTAGGTAACCTATGCAATATTGCAATCAATACACAAGGCGTAGAATTAGAGGCTAAGCTGAACACACCCCTGATGTCCTCCTTTCATGGTGCTTGGAGTATTTCTGGATTTATTGGCGCTTTAGTCGCTTTAGTCATGTTGCATTACACGCTTTCTACCTCCACGCATTTTTTACTCGTCTACCTACTTGTGATGGTGCTGTGGATTTTTAGTTACAACCGATTGATAACCGTTGAGCCAACACCAAATAAAAAACAAGAAAAGGGATCCATCTTCAAACAATTAGATAAAACGCTCATTCAATTAGGGGTTATTGGCTTCTTGAGTATGGCGATTGAAGGTGCGATGTTTGATTGGAGTGGTGTCTACTTTCAAGCGATTGTTCAAGCCCCAGAACACTTGATTATTCTCGGCTATACTTCTTTTGTCCTCCTGATGGCAATCGGTCGATTTTTAGGTGATCGACTTGTAGCAACATTGGGCCATAAAAAGGTCATTCAATATTCGGGCATCTTGATGAGTGCGGGTTTGCTGCTTGCTGTTTTCTTTCCCCATTTGCTTCTTACTACTTTTGCTTTTATGCTCGTTGGGCTTGGAGGGTCTTGTAGTGTTCCAACCTTATATGGGATTGCAGGTAAACATCCTACGGTTCATGCAGGAGTTGCGCTGACCTTAGTTTCCTCTATTGCTTTTTTAGGCTTTCTACTAGGGCCTCCTGTTATTGGTTTTATCTCCTACTCGTTTGACCTTCGATACTCGTTTGCCTTATTCTCTCTCTTCGGAATTATCATGGTAATCATCGGAAATAAGGCTAAATTATTCAACTAGACGGAATATTGTTCAACTAAAAACAGCGTGTAGTCTTACTAACGCTGTTTTTAAGTGAACTGCAATTGCCGCTATACTTATTATACTTATAGCCTAGATTGTCTTTATTCTGTTGTAACTGACCTGTTTCTATAGTGACATAGTACTTCTTTTATGGCTTGTGCATCTTCTGCAACGCCGTATATAATGCCCGATTTACGTTTAATCAACCAAGGAAACCCCAAATAGTACAACCCTGGTTGTGGCGATACTCCATTGATATGTATGGGGAATCCCCTTTCATTTAAAACATGGGGAATATGCAAATAAGAAAACGAAGCTTGATACCCCATCGCCCATATTAGGGTATCAATTGCTGAAAAAGATAAGGCTGTACATGAACTGGCTGCACTGAAGTTTACATCAGGACAATCTGCTTCATCGATTTCATCTTGTGGAAATAAATCATCCTGATTCGTTAGTTTTAAATAGGAATCTACCTTTGATTTTAATGTTTCAGATCCTTGATCTGCAAAAGCAATATGTTGTTTGACCTCATCACTAAAAGTAAAGCCTTTCTCAGTACTAGTTAACAGTTTTACAACAGGTGTAACTCCCATTTTGTGTAGGGATTGCAAGCTTACTGTGTGTCCATAAGTCCCTACGCCTGATACTTGGGGTTGGGTTTGTCGACTGATATTGACATCTTCTAATTCATCCATACGCATATCCATTACTCCCATTAGAGACAACCATTCCATCATATCTTTCCCTCTATACCTGCGAGGGGAACGTCCTACTTCACTGGTTGCTAAATAAAGCTGCCCTTTGTCCATATAATCAGCCTTTGTCCATATAATCAGCCTTTGCAAGCTCTTCTGCTAGTTGTACCCCTGATTGCCCACTCCCGACAATTAACACGTTTCCCTTCACTTGTGTTGGGTTTTTATATTCAGCCGCGTTAATTTGCGTAATTGTTGAAGGAATAGGATAAGCGAATAAGGGATTTTTCCAATCACTCATCTGCCCAGAGGCGACGACAACTTGATTAGCTGATAGCGTTTTCATAGTCTCCTGATAGCGAACCATGACACTATAGCAATCCTTACCCTTATGTACTGCAGTAACCTCGCATTGTTCTATCACAGGTAAATCGTGCTCTTTTGCATATCCCACTAAGGTATCAATGTATTGTGCATTGGTTTTAAAAGCTTCTCTATCTTCATTTGGAGCAAGTACCATGCCTGGTAAGAGATTCATCCAGTTTGGGGTGTTAAGCGTAAAGGAATCCCAACGTTGATGAACCCAAGAATTGGCGATTTGATTTCTCTCTACTACAATATGGTTGATCTTCTCTTGTTTTAATAAATAACTGATTGCTAATCCAGCCTGACCTCCACCTATCACAATAACGTCATAATGTTGTTGTTCTATCTGTCTCATTTTGCTTTAGTTTTACTAATTTTGTGTAAAGGTATCAGCAGATTGAACGAGGGAGTTAACGCAATCCAAACTCAATATGACGCAATCCAAACTTTATGACTAAACCGCTAACTATAAAAAGAGACTTAAGCCTCCCCAAGGACAATGCAGGACTTACAGAAGAAGTAAGAGCCATACGTGTGCCTGAGAATAAAGCTACTTTTGTATTTAATGAAAAGTCTTTCGATCGCGTTGAGGTTATTTCTTGTGATTATGAACTCGAAAAAGATCAGAATCTCCTCATTGATGTTAAAAATGATGCGTTAAAGATGCACTTTCGACTTTCGGGAGAATCTAGTTGTTTTTGTGATGAAGGGGGATCTTTTAGTCTGAAATCGGGAGAACACAGTCTGATGTTTCACAATAATTGTGAAACGAAAGTAGTCATGAATCCTACACAAACCCAAGGGAAATTTATTGAAATTATGTTATCCCGAAGTTTATTTGAACGCTTTTTTGAAGATGGAAATGATTTTCAACAACAGTTTCTCAACCAGACAATGAAGAAAAACCATGTTTGGACTGATCGCAGTTTAAATATTACCTCTAAAATGTTTGCTTTACTTCAAGAGATGAAAGATGACACCTACCAAGGACATCTAAAAAAATTGTATTTAGAAGCTAAGATTACAGAACTAATGGTCTTGCAAGTCGATGCTTTTGATAAAACGAAGGACCTACCTAAGCTAACTGCACGGGAGTTAGATCAAATTCAATATGCTAAGGTACTAATCGAACAAAATATCCAAACTCCCTTGACCATTCAGCAACTAAGTCGAATAGTTGGATTAAATATCAAAAAACTGACTATTGGTTTTAAAACCGTGTTTCAAACCACTATTTTTGAATATGCTAAAGCCTATAGAATGCTTGAGGCCAAGCGACTATTATTAGATCAAAAATGGTATGTCAACGAGGTAGCTGAGCATTTGGGATACAAAAATCCACAACACTTTACCGTTGCCTTTAAAAAATATTATGGCGTCGTACCCCGTTTGTTTAAAGGTTAAGATCGGGATGACCTACTGGACGGGGCATACTAGACGAGATAATACGAATTAAATAGCGATATTGGAAGCCTTCATTTTTTAAATTTGTGAATGAAAATACTAATTTACAACCTATATTAGCATGTCAAAGTAATTCAGTTCTACATCCGTATGAGTTATTGTACTTCTGTTTCATCAACAGCGGATTGAGGACTATTATTTTCTATTAAATCAACCGATTCATGCAAGAGTTTCTTCAAAAAAAAAGACATCCAAATTTCAAGTAAGCGATATTTTATTGATGCTATGGGAGCCATGGCTTATGGATTATTTGCTACTTTACTCGTAGGTACAATCCTAAAAACCATAGGAGAAGAAGGTAATATTGCTTTTTTAAAAGAAGTGGTTTGGCCTTTTGCCAATCAGGCAACAGGTCCGGTACTAGCCTTGGCAATTGCTTATAGTTTAAGAGCCCCTCAATTGGTGTTATTCTCTTCTGCTGTTGTGGGCGTAGCAGCTTATCAATTGGGAGGTCCATTAAGTGTCTTTCTTACAACCATTATTGCGGTCGAAATTGGAAAAGCCGTAGCAGGTGAAACAAGAATTGACATTGTGGTTACCCCCATCGTCACGGTATTAGTTGGCGTTGTTTTAGCCCAATGGATTGGGCCCAGTGTCAATCAGGTGATGCAATGGATCGGGCAAGTAATTATCCTTTCAACGGCTTCTAATCCCCTAATCATGGGAATCGTAATAGCCATTGTCGTGGGGATGGTTTTGACCTTACCCATCTCGTCTGCAGCGCTGTGTTTGATGTTGCAATTGGATGGTTTAGCAGCAGGCGCCGCTACGATTGGTTGTTGTGCACAGATGATTGGGTTTGCTACTATTAGCTATAAAGACAATGGCATAAAGGGCTTATTAGCACAAGGTCTTGGTACCAGTATGCTGCAAATGCCCAATATCTACAAAAATTGGAAAATATGGATTCCCCCAACCTTAACGGCTGCTATCCTAGGTCCCATAGCCATTTTGTTTTTTGATATGCAAAATACTGCCTTAGAATCTGGTATGGGAAGTTGTGGATTAGTGGGGCAAATCGGAACCTTTAATGCCATGAAAGACACGTATTCTACCACTTATATTCTCCTGGCAATTGTAAGTTTACAACTTATATTGCCTATGGTTTTATCTTACCTGATTTATGCGGTCATGAAAAAGAAACACTGGATTAAAGATGGAGATATGAAATTATTCTAGCATTCCAGGATGCATCGACCAAAAAAAGAAAAAAACCTATAATTCACAAGGAATTATAGGCTATAAATAGGATTGCTTCTAAAAAATAAAGCAATAAAATATCAATTTTATTCTTTTACTTCTTGATCCATGAAACAAGAACTTCCTGTAGGAATATCAGATTTCGATTATTCCAAAAAGAAAACAATGGTACTGACTACTCTAGCTTTTTGAATATAGGGTTCCGTCAGTGCATTATTCGGATTCTCTTCATCATAATAATACCTTCCCACAATAGTGATTTGTCCTTGTGAAGCGGTCTTTATTTTTCCCAATTTTGCTTGAGAATCGTTGGCAAACTGCTCTCCTGCAATACGTGCATTTTTTGTACTTTCCGCTATTAATTCTGGTTTAACCGAGTTTAATTCCGGAAAAGAATAAATCGGTTCTATCGTTGAAGTCAAACCTTTGCTGATTAACTCTAGTTTAATTTGAGCCGCTCTATTTTCTACCTCTTTGATGTCTTTTGCTTCAATGGTTAGTTGTTGTGTGAGGGTATAGCGATCTATTTTTACGGATACTTGTCTCCCATCTTCCCAACGAAGTTCATGGTATTTTTCTTGGTCATTTACCCCAACATTAGCAACCTTAATTTCATTTTGAGCATATCCTAGTGTAGTTAGATAGGCAATAATTGCGTTTTTCTTATCCTCTGTTTGCTTGATTATTTGCTGTAAATCATCACCTGAAATTGCAAAATCAATCACGAGAGTCGCAGAAGTTGCCATCATATTCATTTCAGCTAATCCCTTTACCATTACAACCCGATCCTTATCACTAAAGGTCTTTAGCCCCTTAAAAATAAAAAATCCCAATAAAGAAAAGCTTATGAGTAGGGAGAAACCTAAAATAAGTGATTTTACTACGGTTTTGTTTTGCATCATCATGAAATTTTATGTGTGACTCGATTCTATTTCACTTATCTAGGCAATTACACGTTTCGATATGTCGCTCTATGTGGTGCTGTCTATCCTCTCAATTGCCTTAAAAATAAACTAGTAACTATAAATATATCATCAATGCGACAAACAAAAAATAAATTAACTCAACTTTACAACTTAAAAACACTTGCCCTACATAGCCGTTGGGACTGAACTAGATCTTGCTCCCTCACAGCAAATGATAAACCGTTTTGAGTGTTGAATTCTCCGTTCGAAAAGATGGTGGATTACAAGGCAAACCCTATTTGCAAATGGTGGATACGCCACGAGATAAGCATACAAAAAAAGTGTTTAGACTGAAGTCTAAACACTTTTTATATTTTGTTACTCCCTACAACTAATCGTTCGCTTTACTAGGCAAATACTGCTTGATAAATGCAATTAATTGATCCGTACTTTGAACAATCGCTTGGGTATGTGAAGCCCCTTTCACCAACAGCAGCTCGACCTGAGGCGAACCTAATTCTTTTAAGTGATCAACCAACTCCTGTGTAATCGTATAAGGAACATTCGTATCTGCCGTTCCTTGAATCACCAAAACTGGTTTATCTATTTTTTTTGTTCCCGGTTGATTTGCGGCAATTGATGCCTTTACGATGCTATTCGTCTGAAATGCTTCTTCATTGATTCCGGGGTAATCCATCACCTTACGCGACTCCTCTTCCTTCATAAATTCAATAATATCTGCTTTATATGCATTTCTAATTCCATCCAAACACAAACCATCTTCTCCATTGCTACCTTCTGCTAAAGAGGCAAAGGCTTTACTTCTCCCCTTAAACATAACCGTATAATCAAAAGTCGGATGCTCTGCTTTCAATCCCACACCAGATAAAGCACCATAAGCCAATAAGGTGGCATACGTAACTATTGAATTTCGCTCTTCTAATGGAATCGGAGGATTGGCTCTATTTTCTTGAGCTTCTAAGGCTCTTAATGCATTGGGAGCTACTTCTAGTATAATCTTTCCTAAATTTGAACCAGGTGCTCCTGCAATAGCGCCTTTATAAGAAGCATCCTCACTCGCGTATTCCGCTACTCCTAAAGAAGCTTGTCCACCTTGTGATTGACCTGAAGAGATCCAATCTCCTTGAAAGTCATTCGAATACTTTTGTTTCAGCGCATGAACAGCATAAATACAAGACAATGCTTCACTCTTCAGGTTTAAATACGGATGAATACCTGGGGTACCTAATCCTTCATAATCTGGAGCAACCACCACATAGCCTTCTTGTAAAAATTCGCTTCAACGAAACTTTAAAATTCGCACTAATTGGTTTATTGCTTGGCGCACAATCATCCGATATCCCTACAGTTCCATGCGCCCACATCACCATGCGCCAACCATCTGCAGGCTTGGGTACATTGGGATAAAAAACCAAAGCGGTTGCCTCTACCTCTTGTCCTCTAATCCCAGGCATTTGATACGTCATAATCTTAATACTCGACGCTTCTTCTAGTTGATCTAATGTATAATTCGACTCCGAAACATAGACACTAGGCGTTGGCGATGATGTTGTATCATCATTTGAACACCCAATTGACCATACGCTCATTGAGAGGAGTAACCATACAACAGTTTTTTGAATTCTTTTCATTTCTGCTTTTTTAAATATTATTCTTTAGTAATTATTTAACAACAAATAATTCTAAAGTTAACAAAAAATCAAAACAAATAACTAATAAAAAAGCAATCAAAAACCTTTCACCTCATTAATTACATCCGTTTATTGTATTTACGACATATTCAATTACACGATTACTTGTTATCATTCAATGCCCAAATCAAGGCGCGTGCTTTCGTCGCTCTAAATATTGTTGTATGCCCTTCATTTGGTTCATCAACATAGTTCCATTGCAAAGCATCATCTTTATTCTCCGTTAAAATGGTTGCTAATTCCTTCGTATAAGGAGCAATATCCGTAGCATTAGATCCAGCAAACCACAGCTTTTTTTCCAATGGTTTATTTTTTTCTAGATTAACTTTTGCCGTTCGAACTAAATAATGATCATTCCACCACAACGAAGGGTCAAATGCGATGTAGTTCGTAAATAGCTCTGGTTCTAAAAAGAAGGTTTCTAGTACAAATAAGCCAGCAGCCGATTCTCCCAAAATCGTTTTTTCAGCTTTTGTTCGATATCGTTGATCAATTTCCTTCACCAACTCTTCTCTTATAAAAGCTCTAAACCGTTGGGAACCTCCTACCTCTGGCGCAATTTCTTTGTCTTTTGCAACGGTTGTAAATCCAGTTAAATCTCTTCGTCTCTGTGTATTTTCAATTCCAACTAAAATAACAGCAGGAATTTTTTGTTCCAGAATCAACGCTTCTACTGTATGAGCTATATGTGGAAAATCTTCTGATATTCCGCCATCAGCCATATAAATCACAGGCAAGGAGTCCTGACCGCTGGCATAATCTCTGGGCGTCCATACATTGATTACTCTTTCTTCTTTTAGTTCCTTTGATTGTAGTTTAAACGTATCGTGAATGGGTACAACATCGTTCATTGTAGATTTATTGGTACAACTTGTGATTAACACCACACTTAATACACAGCATACGCTAGTCATTTTTGCTTTCATGTTCGAGTCTTTTAGTTTTAAATGTAAGAAATTTCATGCTTTTTTTTTTATGCTTCCTCTTCTGAATGGATAAACTTTTTAAAAAAAAAGCTAATCAAAGCACTGAAGACCAATCACCTATTGTAAATTTATCCAGCTTTTGGCAGTGAAGAGCGGACACCTAGATAGCAATTGAGAATATAAAATGACTCCCACGATGAATGGCTTAGCTAGAAATTGGCAGCAAGAGAATCTGATGCTTTTTTGGCCTCCATTCAACCTTTTCATGTACCTTCAACGGGTTGAATCAAAATAAAGAAGCACTCTTAAACAAGAGTGCTTCTGGGCTAAAATTATCTGTTGGGTTTAAAATCCTACAGCAGGATTATCGAAAAAAATTTTACTATGGTACGAAGCTTAAAAGCAGCTGGAATTCAAGTCTAATCTATACATCTTTAGTCCTTTTCCTTCGCTTTTACTTCTATATATGATTTAGATTTACCTTAAATGAAATACAATTTATGTGCCATTCTATACAGACAAAAATAAATAGACCGTTAGCTAATCCAAGTGTATAATCACGAATAAAACATTTACAAAAGACCATTTGTGCAGAACTTAAAAAATGGAATAATTGGGCAACCTATTTTTTGAATAATTTGTTTTTACTCCGTTTTACCCTACATTAGTACGAATGAGCAGCAACATAAAAACGTCCCTCTTTCAAAAGAGGAACATGCGAACTAACATTAAAATCACAAGCTAAGTCAATATCTTGTTCAAATCCTCGTTCGATTAATTCTTTACCTGAACTACAGTTTTTAATATCAGCTAATAAAGAGGATTTAGCACTTTCAAAAATGGCTAAACTAGCTTTACTTTCAGGGGATAATGTTCCTGTTAAATACGAAATAATTGCTCCTGCTCCCACTGCATCTTCAAAAGCAACTCGCAAAGATTGATCGGCCCATTGCTCTCCTGCTGCAATAATACCAATTCGGTTTCCATACTCACTTGCTTTGGCAGCTACTGCTGCTGCATTTCGCAAGCTTCCGCATAGGGTTGGCGTTGATCCCGTTGCCAAGCTTAGTGTTGCTCCATTCGGCGATGGAAGGACCAACTTTGTTTGTGCTTCAATCGCTGTTAATGAAGTTGGTGATAATGAAAATCCAGCAGTAAATTTTCGTTTAAAATCCGCTAATTCTGCTTCCATTTCTTGAGCATAGGAAATCGCCGATTCATCTTTCCAACGGTAGGGATAAATAAGAGCCCCTCGAGCCGTTGCAATATCTACACAAGTAGAAAAGGAAAGAACATCAACAATAATAATAACATCCGATATGGGAGCTAATTCTCTTACTCCACCATATCCCCAGTCCATTCGAATATCAAAGGCTTCTTGGTTGTAAATCATGAGTCAAATTAAAGGTTCGTTTTTAGTACGTTCGTTTAGTATCGAGCGTAATCCTTCTACCTTTTAATCTAAGAGGAGTATTTTTCCTTGTCGTTGGAAGAAATAAAAAGCGGGATTATTTGTTGGTGCAAAAATAAAACAAAGTCATGTAATATAAACACGTGCTACAACAAGAAAAACGGGTAATCTGAACGTCCTTTTTGGAGTTCTTACCCCCTTTTTTGTACTTTCGCGGAGAATAGACTAATCATGAGAAACAAAATCATCCTCGACCAATTACGCGCCAAAGAAAAAACAAATAGAACAGCTTGTTTGTAATCGTATTGAACAAACAGGAAATAACATACAAAAGGAGTTTTACCAACGATGGAAAGACCACAATCGAAATGAAGCAATCGAAACTATGTTTTATGATTTGAGGCAAAATGTTGTGGACTATTGGTTAAACGAAAAAATACACCAAAGGTTCAACAACAGCATTCAACTTATTATATTTAGAACAAGATGGTCTCTATGGGGGTGAGTTTACTTCTTTTGCCATCGACTTTCGCTATCCATCGAAGAAATTACCTCAATTTGAAATTTTGGATGATCGCTTTCATTACATTGAAAAACAGGAGTAATTTACCTGCTTGTGTGATTCCTCTACTGGATGTTTTAACACAAGAAATTCAAGGAAAAAGAATATGATTTTGAAGATTGGGACGATGTCCATGGATCTGTATGCGCTCTTTGAAGTTACGGCTTATATTGACACTCATCACACCTTATTACTCGCCCATCAGGAGCAGCTTTTTCAGTCCCTTCCGTTCCAAAAACCTTTTTATTTTGCGGTAGGTGAACACGATGCAGGAGCACCTCAATTGATTTACGTGATCGAATAAATTACACCAATAGTGAAATCGAAGCCATCATTCCCTTTGTTCAGTTTAACAAGGGGATGAGGGAAATGTACCCGTGCATGCAATTTACCCGCATAAACGCCTCATGCTAATGAAGCTTTTGAACTGGTGCTACCTATATCAGGGACGTTCACAACATCCTCTCACCTTCTCACCCTCTCACCACCTTATTTCTCAATGTAGATAAACCCTTCTTTACCCGACAGAAACGCCGTTTTTATGCGTTTATAGTTATCCACTTCATAGGCGTCTGCATGAGCCAATTCTTCGTCCGTTAGCGTTAAGAGTACCCCTTCTACCCTATCGTTGGGATTTCCACTAAGTGAAAGAATAGGATGGAATTGTTGTCCTGATTTCTTTATTACTTCTTCATCAAAAATTTCGATATAGTCTAATTTGTATCCCAGCAGAACCTCTTTTTCACTTTGTAAGATTCTACCAAAGTTTCCAATTGAACTTTTTCGTACTGTAAAGTGCCGTATGAGAATAATAAATTCATAAATATGGTTTTAAAAAGGGTTGAGTTTTTTACTCTGTATACTTTATTAACTAATCTAAATTAAGATAATCACCTAATTTAAAAGTGTTATACCATGATTGAGATTGTTTAATTCTAAATCAAATATACTAGTTAATAGTTGATTTTTTGAAATAAGATGGTGTATTTTAAAGCTATAATTCAAAAAACATCTTAATACTTAATTAGGTTTTTACGGTTCCGTTCAATGGCTTTCATCTTTAGCCCTTCAAGCAAGTTGAAAACTTAGTTATTAGTTCTAGGTCTTATTTTACTAACGTATTACAAAAAAATCATATCGATTATAGTATCTTCGATACGACCATAAAACACTTTTACTTCAAAACCAATGAAACACTTATTCTCTTTACTATTCTTAGGATGCTTTGGCATGCAAGTTGTTGCACAGACAAATCGTACGAACGATACAATTCCTTTTATACTAAACAAGCACAACACCCTATATGTCAAAGCAATAGTAAACGAAATAGATACGCTCAATCTTAATTTTGATACAGGAAGTAGTGAGTTGACCTTGACGCACCACACCTTAGAGCATAAATTTAAGTCTACGGTCAATCTATACCACACCCTGTACAACGTAAAAATTGGTAGTCAAACCTATCAAACCAGGCTGTATGATGCAGCATTGGCAGGCAATGATACAGATGGGCGTTTTGGGTGGGATTTATTCAACGGACAGGTCGTAGAGGTGAATTATGATCAAAACATCCTAGTTGTACACCATCAGCTTCCTGACTATGTAACCAAAGACCCTGCTTATACGAAGCTTGTGATTCACTACGTTGACAATGTGTTTTTAGTGCAAAGTAGCATCATGCATCATGAGGTAGAAAACAAGGATGCATTCTTGTTTGACACGGGATTTAATAGAACCGTAATGCTTGATATGATTTGATGAAGGAAAAACCACTTTCCGTTTGATCAGATGGAGGTGATAAAAACCAGTATAATGAGAGGAGCTACAGGAAATGAAATACCTGTCATAACGGCTAACCTTCAGCAATTAAAATTAGGAGATTACTGTTTGAAAAACGTACCTGCACAACAATTGACCTCGCATAAACCAATCCAAAATAAGAATATACATATTTTGGGCAATGAAGTGCTTAACGCTTTACTACCTTTATGGATTTTAAGGATCATATCATCTATCTAAAACCAAATGGTCTATACGACGTAGCCTATACGGATGCAAAATAATAAAACGAGGATAAGCCAGACTTATCCTCGTTTTTGTATGGTATTATTCTGTCCAGCAGTATCAGATAGCATACGTTCTTGCTTTACCTGCTACGATAACTCTTTCATCTTTATTCTTCAACAAAACAACTCCCCTCCTCTTTCAGATATTTGTTTTGCAAAAAGGGTCTGTTTTCCTAATCGCGATGCCCAAAAGGGAATAAGAGAACAATGGGCTGATCCAGTTACCGGATCCTCAAGAATTGAAGATTGAGGAGTGAAATATCTCGATACAAAATCACTCCCTACTCCAACTGATGTTACGACTACTCCTCCTGGATCAAGATTGATTAAATCTAAAATAGATTGGTTCCACTTTAATATTCTTTACCTCTTCCTCTGATTCATATACTAAAAGATAATCTCTAGATTTAAAAACTTCCTTAGGCTGTATATTCAGTGCTCTAGCAATCACATCTGGTAAGGATGAAGCCTCTGGCATTTCTTGAAGGAAAGTCCATATAGTACATCCCATCTTTAACCTCTACGATTAACTCGCCACTCTTGGTCTCAAATACGATGCTATCCTTTGGGTAATTTAATATACTCGACAGGCAGTGTGCTGTAGCTAATGTAGCATGTCCACATAGATCCATTTCTATCTCTGGCGTAAACCATCTCAAGTGAATTCTATTCGCCCTTATCAATAAAGAAAGCGGTTTCTGCAAACAGCATTCTCTCTTGTTATTTTAAATAATACCTCATCAGGTAACCAACTTTTCAGCGGAACAACACAAGCTGGGTTTCCTTGAAAAATATGTTCGGTAAAAGCATCTATTTGATATAATTCTAATTTCATTATGCTATTTTAATATTATACTGTGGCTATAAATTGCAGATATGGAGCAATACTATTTTTTATTGTTTCTATTGAGTTATCCTTTTCGGTACCATAGTATGGCATAGAATCCTTGATAATCAGCCTTAATATAGTGTAAATGTTACTTCAAAAGGAGCTAATAGTTGTTCTAGCGTATAGGCATACTTCCCCTCCACACGATACTCCTTCTCCTCAATCCCTGCGGTGATAGCTAATCCTATTTTCTTCTTACTCATTTTGTAACCACTCTGACTACCATAAGCCCAGCCATAGGTCAATACTTCATCTAACCAGGTTTTAAACAAAGGCGGGCAATTAAACCAATAAAAAAGGAAATTGAAATACAATATGGTCATGGGCTTCGATCAATTCTTGTTCTTTTTGAACATCAATTATTCCGTCCCGGGTATGCGGTGTGTAAATTATGAATAAAGTATAGTTCAGGAGATTGCTCTAACGCCTTTATCCACAACTTGTTTACAATAGATTCTCCAAAATTAGGATGGATTAAAATCACTAATGTACGCATCATTTCTTCGCATTAATCGTTATTACTCCTGCAAAAAATAGGGAGTTCAAACCGCTTTTTGTACCTTTACGCCCAATTGTTAGATACTATCAAAAAAGTAAGTATGACCAAAATTAAGGAGACTTCTACTCACTTCGAAAACAAAAAAGCCCTTGAAAATGAATTGTGATGAGGTATATGCCACAAGTATAATTGGAGGACAATGGACCATGGCTATTTGTTGCTATTTACTGGAAGGGAAGATGCGTTTTGGAGAGATAAAAAAGGTTTCTACCTAATATTACAGAACGGGTATTAACGCTTTCAATTACGCAAACTAGAAGAGCATCATATTATCTTTAGAACCGTATATCCTGAAGTGCCACCTCGCGTTGAATATGAGTTAACTTCTATTGGATTAAAACTATCGCCAATTATTAAGGCTTTGGGAAAATGGGGAGCGGAACATAAAAAACTAGATCCCAACTCGTTATCAAGGTAGTTGCAACTAAATCTTTTAAACAAGGGATTAGGCAATCTGTGATTGCTTGGGTACCTCTCTTTTGTTTACCTCTCCATTTTAATTTCTTTACATACAATCTCCTCTTTAAACGAGGATGCGATACTTTATCATGCTGCTGTTGATTTGGAAAGTTTTTATGAACCAAGTTTTATTATGGAGCGAGCATGTATGTTCAGGTATTAATGAATTCATAGAATATCTAAATTCACCAGAACAACAAATTATCAGGAAAAGATTTTAAAATGGATTCAAAAATGCTAAACACAATTATTTTATTCCTTTGTATAATATTTCTTTTTCATCCATACACTCACTCGTACAAGTAGAATCAGTACAGGAACTTCAACTAAAGGTCCGATAAACTCCTACAAAAGCTTGGGGCGAGTGAATTCCAAATACGGCAATAGCAACAGCGATAGCTAGTTCAAAATTGATTACCTGCTGCAGTAAAAGAAATAGCCGCATTTTTATCATAATCCACATGCATTGACATTGTTTACGAAGAAACTAACAAAGAACATCAAAACAAAATAGACAACAAGCGGAATAGCAACTTTGATAACTTGCACTGGCAATTGTACAATCTGCTCTCCTTTTAAGCTAAACATAAGCACAATGGTAAACAGTAAAGCATATAAAGTAAAGGGTGAAATAAAAGGGATAAACTTGCGCGTAAACCAAGCTTCTCCTTTTATTCTAATGAGATACTTATGACTTAAAAAACCTGCTAAAAAATGGAATTCCTAAATAAATAAGCACACTTTGTACTACATCGCTCATCTTAATTGAAATAGCATAATCAGCAAATCCAAAATAAGAAGGTAATACGTTGATAAAAAGCCAAACAAAGAAGCTATAAAACAGCACCTGGAAAAACACTATTTAATGCAATCAGTAAGGGCTGCATATTCTCGATTACCTTTTGCTAAAATCATTCCATACAATCACCATTGCAATACATCTGGCCAAACCAATAAGGATCAACCCTACCATATAGTCAGGCTCATCACGCATGAAAATAATAGCCAGAACAAACATTAAGAAAGGTCCTACAATCCAGTTTAAGAAAAGAGATAAGCCTAAGACTTTTTTATCCCGAAAAGCCAGTGGTAATAGATTATAATCCACTTAGCCAGTGGAGGATACATCATGATGATTAGTCCTATAGCCAACGGAATATTGGTCGTTCCAATAGACAGTTTTATCCATCACATTAGAAACACTTGGAAAATACATTTCCTAAGAGAACACCAATTCCCATAGCAAGAAAATCCAAAGGGTTAAGTATCGATCTAAAAATTTCATTCTAACTTGCATGACTTATTTTTTAATTTGTGACACGATGTAAAACATTTCACTTGCAATTTTCAAGGCTTCGATTAAAATATCCTGCTTGCTGGTTTTCCGTTCCATCAAATACCTTCGGATCCTCAAATGTAATAGGAATTCTACGCTCAGCACCTGCTATAAAAGGACAGTCCCCATCTGCCTGTGAACAAGTCATTACCGCTGCAAAATCACTACTTGGATTAAAAGCGGCATCGTACTTCTTAGAAAAAACCAATAATAGGAATTTCATTATCCCCATACTTTATAGCATAAATAGGATTCTCTCCTTCCGAAATTTTAAATACGTTCAATCCCTGTTCTTTTAAAACTTGTAGCAACTAGGGGATACATCGCTGTTTGTTCCGTCCCTCCTGAATAACAAATAACTTCTGGGATATCATAATAAGTTGCTGCTACTTGCATCCAAATCTGAGCCAAATGACTTCTTCTTGAATTATGTGTACAGATAAAATTGATTCGAATTGGAGATTTTGAATCAACCTTCGCTTGAATATAAGCCACTAAAGGAGCTAAAACTTCTTTTCTAGCAGCGCTTATCTCTTGTGATTCAAGAAAAGTGTCAATTGCAACTTGATACTGTTTTATACATCTTTTACTTTTTTACGATTAAACAACATCCAGCATTAGGATCGCAACAAACTAGTTGGAGACTGCCTGGCTACTTGGTGTAATTCCACAAGCATCTTCCGCTAAACAAGCAGTCAATGTGTTTTTTAATAAAAAAGTGAGTTCCATTAAATGCTAAGAAATACTTCCCAATCGTTTCCTTACCTTGAACTTCTACTTCGATCTCGGCATCAACAATACCTAATTTTGTTTCTGACAATTGAATAATATAAAGCAGTTTACCCGCTTTTAAACGGTGTTCATAATCATCTGCATTCCACAATTGAAAGCTTACCTTTACCTCTTCTCTCATTGTTCCCCCGCAGTCAATAAACTTTTTGGTTACTTGACCTACTTCTGTTACATGAAAATGTTCGGCTACAAATGTTCCATCTTCAAATTGAAAATCTACTCGATCTAAATTTCCTAAAACGGCTTTTTACTTCTGATAATTTCATATTTTATCTGTTTTAATTTATTTTAATATCGCAATATTACGATGATATGAATTAAAAAATATTAACAGCAATCGTTTGATGCTATTTTTTGAGCGAAGAACAATTCAAACTCCTTGAAAAAATTCATTCCAAACTACATCGTCAATACAATAACAAACGGATTTACCCTCAATTGTTCCTTTTATAAGTCCACTATTCTTAAGCTCTTTTAAGTGCTGTGAAATAGTCGCTTGAGCCAATCCAAGTTCTTCTACCAAATCATTGCAAATGCAAAGCCTCTTGATTGATAATATACTGAAGAATGGCAAGTCTTGCTGGATGCCCTAAAACCTTAAACATAAGCGATAATCTATTCTTTTTATCACTAAATAATTCTGATTTTGTTACTCCCATTGTTTTACCCTTAATTACATATCGCAATATTACGATGAATATTTAAACTGACAAAGTGTTTTTTATATTATTTTAAAACAATTGCGAATTGAATAATCCATTAAAAAAGTAGATTACTATTAGCTTTAGAGGAATACTAAAATAGAAAATTTGTTGTACACCTTTACCACTCCAATAAAACCTACTACAGCTCCAATCGCATAACTAAGTGTAGTGGTTAAATCAAAATAAGAAGTGACTATCTGGATTTCTTATTTTATCTTAGCTAAATACATGGGATAATCAAACCTTAGAAACTATTTATCAAATTAAATACAATGCAAAAAAAGATTGTTCTTATAGGTGGTACAGGCCAAATAGGCTATGCAATCACTAATTTCTTTGTAAAGCGAAATTGGGAAGTCTATCTTTTGTGTAGAAGTAAATACTCTTTCAATTCTTTTCTTTCTCTACTAGAGAAAGAATCACTTGCGTTTATACCTAATATAAAACCTATATATGGCAGAAAAGAAGATGACAATACCTTAATCCAAATCGCTAGTATACAACCAGCTCTACTTGTTGATTTACTCTCCTTTACAGCAAAAGACGCGAAGCAAATACTCGCTATTCAAAAGCACATTGGTCAATATATTGTTCTTTCTTCTTCAAGTGTATATAAAGATAATAGTGGTAGAACTTTAGACGAAGCTAGTGTAACTGGGTTTCCTGATTTTCCTTTGCCTATAAAAGAAGAGAACCCTACAGTACAAGCCGGTGATACCACCTACTCTACACATAAAATAGCGATGGAAGAGTACTTTTTAAAACACAGTAATAAACCCGTTACTATTTTACGCCCTTGTGCGATACATGGTATTTGCTCTCATCATCCCAGAGAATGGTGGTTTGTCAAAAGAGTACTAGATAAAAGACCTTATATACCCCTAAAGTTTAAGGGAGAGAGCACTTTTCATACCTCATCCACACAGAATATAGCCAAGGTAATATGGGCCTGTATTGGAAATAAAGCGCATCAAATAGTAAACGTGGCAGATCAGTCTATCTTAACGGTAAAGGAAATAGGAGAATTCATTACCAATCAATTAGCTTATAGAGCTGAGTTTGTTGCTTATCCTGCTATTGAATCTAGCGATCCTTTTATCGGTTTTAGCCCTTGGTCAGTAGCAGCTCCTTTTACCTTAGATACAAGCTATAGTGAGCAACTATTACATCAAGTTGGATTAGAACTCGGCAGTTATCAAGAAGACAGCAAAGCTTATATTCAATGGCTCTCTCGCTTTAGTGCTGAGAATTGGGAGACCCATTTCCCTCAATTAGCCGCTTATCCCTTTAAGCAGTTTGATTATGAGAAAGAAGACTTAGTATTATCCAAATGAATGAATCAAAAAATGAATAACCCACCTTTACCGCTTCAAGTTACCCAAACCACAGCATTTCTTATCGATACTTTAGGGGAAACTCTTCAAGGGATTTACCTCTATGGTTCTTATGTACTAGGAGGATTAAAACCCAAAAGTGACCTTGATCTTTTCGTTATTGTTAATCAAGCTTTATCTCCAGAAATTAAAAGAATCCTCATAGAACAATTACTCGTATTATCAGGAGAAATTGACAATAATCAAGGAAAACGATATATGGAAGTGACCATTATCAACCAATCAGAATTAAGGAAGTTAGCATTTCCCTTACACAGAGAGTTTCAGTATGGGGAATGGTTAAGAGAAGAATATAGCAATGGGTATATCCCTGAGAATGTAAAGGATGAAGATCTTACTATCTTGCTTAGAAAAGTACGGTTAAATAGCATAGCCTTATATGGAAAAGGAGCTATTGAGGTACTCCCTATTATCTCAGATATGGTGTTTAAAAAAGCTATTTTAGCCTCATTACCCAACATAATAAATGAAATAGAAGATGACGAGGTGAATGTGATCCTTACCCTTTGTAGAATGTATTATTCTGTTCAAACGGGTGAAGTAATCTCAAAAGACAAAGCAGTTTGATTATATACTACCTATTGCACCTGATGAGTTTACGCCTTTACTTGCTCAGGCTAAAGCTGTTTATTTAGGAGTAAATAAGAGTCCTCTAAATACAGATGTAGCTGTATTACATCAGTTTGCTGATTTTATACTAACACGAATTAAATAAGCTTTTCTAAAGAATAGCATCATTTTATTTGTGTAAGAATGAGAATATAAACCCATGCTAAAGAGGTTCTATATTCTCATTTCTTTGTCTTGCTATCTCTGTTATTTTATCTCCATGGGTATCACCCCAAGCCTCCATGGCATCAATAACCATCAGTAGCGTTTTTCCAAACTCCGTTAGCTTGTACTCTACATGCAAAGGATAGCCCTCAAAGACTTCTTTGGAGATAATCTCATAGTCCAAAAGCTCACTCAATTGCTGGTTAATTACCCTTAATGAAGCTGTGGGAATGGCTTTTTGAATATGAGCAGGTCGATTGGTTCCACTAGTAATACAATTAATAATACAGGGTTTCCATTTTCCACCCATGACTTTCATGGTAATCGAAACGCCATAATCGAGTAATTGTGGTATTTTATTCGTGTACATAAATCGATTTATCATTAAAAAAACAAGTCAAATATATTGAATGATTTTTAAATACTTTATAAGGATAATTTTATCCATATGATTCTTTTCGCCTATATTCCGTATCTTTTTTCTTGTTTTTACCTTTGCTATATAAATAAATCAAAAAGTAAAAAAACTTAGTATATGATAGATAAACATAAAGATAATGTACTGATTATAGGGGCTACTGGACAAGTAGGTTCAAAGATCATTACTACCTTACTTGCAAACAAAGCTAATGTAAATATAGTTGCTGCTATACGCTCAGCTAATCAAAAAGAAAGCTTTGAGTCAAGGACAAATTGATACCGCATTTATAGATCTTGATGATCCGGCTACACATTTAAAGGCCCTTGAAGGTATAGATACGTTATTTCTTCTAACAGGATATACTGTAAATATGCTCAAACAAAGCAAAACAATCTTAGACAATGCGAAGAAAGCAGGTGTTAGAAATGTAGTTCATTTAGGGGCTTGTGGACGCGATGATACCGCTGTTGGGCATTGGGCATGGCATCAAATGGTCGAACGCTATATTGAGTGGCATGGATTTACCTTTACGCATTTGCGCCCAGAGGCTTTTATGCAAAATATTCTAAGCTATGGCGGAAAGAGTACGGCTGAACAAGGCATTTTAAACGCTTATCTAGCTGATGCGAGACAAAGCTGGGTCGATGTAGATGATATTGCCCTAGTAGCGGCTAAAGTACTTGAATCGCCAGCTAAACATGCAGGGACAAACTTACAGACTGGGGTTATGATGCGAAAAACTACGCCGAAATAGCGCAATTAATAACGGATATTATAGGTAAACCCTATCAATATGTTCCTCTACCGCCTGAAGATTTTCTTGCTGATATGATAGCAGCTGGCGCAGAAATGAGCTATATGTCTGTGTATACGAACATTGGAAATTATATGCCAATGGTCTAATACCTGGCGCAGATGATGTCTTTGATAATTTCTATGCCATAACAGGTAAACAGCCCACAAAATGGCCTGAATTTATTGCAAAACACAAAGAACAGCTGAATTACTAAGCGAGTTAATTTAGCTATTATACTAACGCCGAGGACTACTTGCTTTAAACATAGACTTGCTAACTTAGTCCTGAACAAAAGAGTTAAACATAAAAACTTATCTTTGACTTATGAAAAGCATTAGAAAGACTTACGATACTGCTTTTAAGAAGCAAGCCGTGGAATAGGATTGGAATCGTTTGATTCTAAAATAAAAACCCTATTAAATAGTTGATTTTGAAGAAGAAGAAAAGGATTTTTGCGTTTTATCAATATGCTGTCAATGTATAGGCCACTTATTCACTCTCTAGTTCTTTGTCAATTGTCCACTGGATTTTGGCTTCAAATTCAATTTGGACTAGATTCTCTTTTTTATCAAAAAAAGTCAAAGCACTGTCATAATGAAAACCAATACTGAATTTGTCATTTATTGGTGTTAAGTCAAAGGTGAAACAATTAGAACCGATCGGAACATTACAATCTTTACCTTTAAATTGGCCTTTAAAATGAAACCAACCTCCATAATGATGAAGCCCATCATCTTGTCGACAGTAATGACAAATTTCACTTTCTTTTTTATAATCAACTCCAATCTCAGTTAGTAATTTTTTAATTTCTTCAGGATAAATTGTTTCTCTGCTGTTTACAAAATTTTTACAGTCATTACAATCACAACCTTCAGGACTACCACTAGGGACTTTGTCGTACGTCATTTTTGTCAATTCCTTGTCTACAATGAATTCCCATGCTCTGAATTTTACTATTGTCATTTCTTTGTATGTTCTGTTATGATAACTTTGCGAAGCAGTGGGGATTAAAAGCAAAAGTTTTAATTCAGCACTACTTAGAGCAAGAACCAATTAATTGAATAAATTTATAAAAAAAGGAAATATAATTACTTTTTGCGGAATAGAATGCCGAATATTTAAATTTTAGCCTTACCCCATCATTACGCCAACCCCTTGTTACATGACGTTTTTTATATTTATCATTTCAGTTTGGTCATGATATTCCAGCAAATAATGTTTATCCCATTGCATAAACTTATCACAAGTAAATTCTAATGTGTTATTTGACCAATTTTTAAATTCAATGAATTCCATTTCGATTGGCTTTCAATTAGCCTTTTATTTTTTATGCTCGAAGTGATTTTTTTCGATATTCATATAATCAGCAATTAAATAGGTATCAAAATAGAAAGTCTAGTAAATGTATGAAACACAATTACTATTTCTACAGCTAAGAGGAATCGCAATTAATAGTGGTGTTGGCTTGAAGTAAATCCAGATCAATTCAATTAAAAACAAGGTTTATAGCCCTTTTTTTCCTTCTAACCAATAGCCTTGAAAAACAGATTCTTCCAGCTTTTTTTAGCTTTTAAGGTTTTTCTTATTTGCTGTATACTATTGACATTCCCTGTGAGAATAAAATTGGCGTTTACCCAATTCGGATCTTGAAAAAATGACAAGCTTTCAATCCAAGTAGACTCTTTAAATGCATTTGTTTTTGGTACAAGGGTATAATTTTCTAATCCCAAAGTTTTGTGGAACTTCTAAATTAGAAGCATTTAATTCAAAATAAAAATGAAAACGATGTTTGTTTTGTTTGAAAAGAGGCAACAAGAAACAAGCCAATCCCAAAGAGGTTTCATCACCAAAAAACAGTTGTTCTTCGACAAAAGATTCATAGAGTTTCTTACCTCGGGGCAGCGTAATGAATAGTTCATCGCCAACTTGCAACGTAGCTAGAAGATCACTTCCAACACCGTGACCGTGTAGATTAAAAATCATGTCAAATGTGCTCTTCTCTAGATTATAAGCCGCTACGGTGTAATTTCTAAATTCAGTATCATTGATTCGAATTACATTCGCATAGCCTGCTTGAAAATTCCATTTGGAGATATCTCCTTTAAATCGAATTTGCTTAATGGCTGTACTTAAATAGGTTACTTCTATAATCTTCATATTGGGACGTAGTGCATTTCCAAAAATACTACTCACCCATTTTGGTAAGGTTGAAATCATGATATTACGTTGTTTATTCGCTCTTTATTTTATAAAAGCAAAACAACAACAGATTCCTTTTTTACCCAATACCAAACAAATGTAAGTATTGGACTATTCGCTGTTTTTATTTCGAAAAGCTACAGCACTTACGCCTGCTATCTTTTTAAACAAGCGAGTAAAATACGGATAATCTTCATACCCTAAAGCAAAGGCAATCTCCTTTACGGTTTGATTGGAATAGCGAAGCATGCGTTTGGCTTGTAGAACAATGCGTTGTTGAATATGGTAAGAAACCGGGTGTCCAGTTGTGTTTTTTATGCATTCGTTTAAATAGGCAACAGATAAATTTTGTTGCTCCGCATAGTATGTTGGACTTTTATGTTGTTCAAATTGTTCTTCTAGCTTGGCTTTGAAGGCTTTGGTTACAATCTCATAACGAGAAGATTTAATCTCTTGTTTTATCTTCTTAAAATAAGCAGAAAGTACCAAACCAATAAAGGCATTACACCCATGTTGTAAAAAAGAAAAATAGAATTTCTCATTTTTGTGTTCAGCAAATTGAGTACACAATCGTAAAGTGTCTACTAAAAGCAATACATCTTGAGCTTCTACTTGTAAGGGAATAAGTGGAATATTATCCTGTAAAACAGACAGATAGTTTTCTTGTATGTGTTCTGTATCAATAGCCAAAAAGTGAATTCTAGCCTCATGAAAGGAAAGTAAGTGGTGAACTTGCCCCGGATGAATATAAATAATAGTTCCTTGTTGAAGCGTATAGCGTACAAAATCAACTTCAATACAAGCCTCTCCATGCTCTAATACAATAAAAAAATGATGATCATCCCGATGGGGTTGAGCGATGCCTTCGTTAGTCGCTTCCAGCGCTGCATTTAATTCTTGCAGTTCTTCTGTTGAAGCAGTACCCAAGTGAATTCCTTCAAAAAAAGCATGGGAGATAGGATTTAAGGGAATGTGGTTGGTTCTTTTGGACATGGTTCGTGTATTCAAATGGAGTACTAAGGTATAACTTTTGTATAATGAAAGTTATGTTGTTAGAACGAGCATAATCATTCTTTAATTACTATCTATAACAAACGAGGTAATCCGATCGCTTCCTGTAGGAAATTACTTCCTTTTAACTAAATCTACTTTTATCCTACTCCTTACGATACTCATTAGGTGTCATTCCTGTATTCTTCTTAAAAAAAACGACTAAATAACGTAGGTTCTGCAAAGTTTAATTCAGCCGCAATTTCTTTGCTTGTTAAGCTTGTCGTTTTTAACAGCGATTTACTATACAAGATTACCATCTCGCTTATCCAATAAGAGAGGGTGTGCTTAGTTACCGTTCTAATCACGGTAGATAGGTGCTGAGGAGTTACGCATAATTGATCTGCATAGAATTGAAGAGAGCGCTCTGCTTTAAAGTGCTTGTATAACAAGGCAAAGAAAAGCTTGGTTAGGTACTCATAACGCGACTCAGCCTTGGTATTCTTACTCGCATGTACATAAACACCTTGAATTTCTAAAAGCAAGGCACTAAATAAATGCGTCTGTACCTCAGCAATTGGATGCGCTGAATAATGATACTTACTAGTCGTTTGATAAAGGTCCCCTAATAATTCCAATTGTGTGTCATCCAAATCAATAACATATTGTTGCCTGAGTGTTTCTAATAATGATGTCTTAAAAAGAGAAACAGATGTCGTTATAAAATCAAAAGAAAACAGTAAAGAATGGATTTCTATATCCTCAGAAACCGTTATAGGATAAACAATAGCATTAGGTACCAAACTTATCAAACTGCCTCTTTGAATTGTGTGCTCCACCAAATCCACTTTTATCTTAGCATGACCACCAATACAAAGCCCAATCACGAAAGCATTGATCACATGAGGATGCTTCGCGAAGTAATTCTCAATTTCTTTCGTATGCTTAGAAATATAGATGGCTTGCTGTAAATCTAATCCCCTATCCTGAACGATTGAACGAATCGTATGCTGTTTTACTTCCATAAGCAGTCTTTCGCTCAAAGATACAAAATCTTACTATTTGCACATCTATTCTACTGATTTGTTCACCACTTAAAAACGCATATTATCTAATTTTTGTATTAGTAATCAACAAATTAAAAGCCATGAACAAGCAAAGAGTAATCACTTCCAATCGTTTAAAAGTATTAGAGATTGATCATAATATATTTGCTGCTATTTCTCCATATAGAGGAATTAGCTGGGCTAATGCAGCATTTATTAATCGAGGAAAAGGGTTAGTATATGATACTTTTTTTTGATCTATTTCACGCTCAAGAACTCAAAGATATTTATACCCAAGTAAGTAATCAGGAACTCCCTCAATATGTAGTTAATTCACACTACAACAGCGATCATACCTGGGGAAACAAGGTTTTTAAGGATTCTTGTATTATCAATGCACAAGAATGCAGCTCAAGAACGCCTTACTGAAAATATCCCCTGGTTTGACACCATCATTAAAAAGAGGAAAAGACTCCTTAGAATCATCAGCAGGAGAACGCTTCTTTGCGAAAGAGTTTTGAAGGTTTTGATTTAACAGGAGTTGAGTGGATTACCCCTGATATCGAAATAACAAGTAACACAACGCTACACTTAGACACTACTGAAGTACAGCTAATAGATGTGGCCCCCTCCCACTCGAATAGTGATGTATTGCTGTGGTTGGAGAAAAGAAAGAATCTTATTTGCAGGAGATGTTGTATTCAATGGTTGTACGGCTTATAGTGAACAAGGCATACACAATTGGGTAAAAGTATTGGACTACATTATACAGGATCTAAAACCTAAAATCGTTTTGTTCCGGTCATGGTAGTCTTTGCGGTGTTGACTTTGTAGAGGAGCAAAAACAATATTTAACTTTCGTATTAGAGCAAGTAGACAAGCATTATACGAAAGGAATTACCGCAGAGGAAATCACAAAGAAAATAGACATTTCGAAATACTTACATTGGATACAACCCGAACGCATTTACATGAGCATCTTAGCCGTTGTAAAAAGCAAAGAAGAAGGGCAATTTATCCCGCCATGGAATGATATACCTGCTTCATTAACGGAAGTTAGAGCTTTTTACGACCAAAAATACAATCATACCATTCCAACCTGGGATCCTTATCGTTCTTGGAATGAATCACTACAATTTTTAAACTTGTAAACCATGAAATTTGTAACCTATCAACTGAATAAAGAAGTTCGTTTAGGCGTAATCACTTCTTCAAATGACGCTATTTTAGATTTAAGGTCTATAGCTCCCCAAGAAGCGATATTTAACGCTATGCAGTCTTTAATAGAATCCGGTCAGGATGGATTAGATAAGGCAAGAGCGATACTGTCTAATGAAGGTGCTTATCAAAGTATTCCGCTATCGTCTATTCAATTAATAGCGCCTATACAGCCCAAAAGAATATTGGGTACTATGTTTATGAATCCTGATAATCATCTTACTACTGCTTCAGAAAATATTATAACGTTAATCGGTCAGCAAACCACTCAAGATGCCAGCATCTTAAGTGAGCAGTTACACCAGATGATTTACCGAATTAAGAACAGCAAAGAAGCATTATATGAACTAAGGGATCACACTTATATTTCACATACAGGTGAAACGATTAATGCTCCTAAGGGCACTAAAGGCTTAGATTATGAGTTAGAACTGGGATGTGTCATCGGCAAGACAGGAAAAGACATTGCTATAGCAGATGCTGCTGATTACATATTCGGATATACCATCTTTAAACGATTGGACACTACGTGATCTTCAAATCAAGAATGTATTAGGTGGAAAAGGTTGGGCTGACAATGCCAAAGACTTTGACCAGTCCGTTACCTTAGGGCCATGCATCGTAACAAAGGATGAAATAGACATCAATGCTTGTGCAATGAAAGCGTACGTCAATAAACAGCTGTGGTCTGAAGGAAATACCAATGAGCATGTACAATCCTTTGAAGAGATTCTGGTTAGTATCAGCAAAGGTAGAACAATTCACGCGGGTGAAGTATGGAGCTCAGGCACAGTAGGCACTGGATGTGGTATCGAATTAGGCAAACAATTACAGCACGGTGATCTAGTCGAACTAGAAATACAAGGCATTGGTAAAATTGCCAATACAGTTCATATAAGCGAGTAAAAAAACCATTACAGGAATACACATAAAGTAAAAAGACAATACATCTTTTACCATGTATTGTCTTTTTTAAACCTAGCTTTAGTGGCTATACGTTTAAATGACTTTTAGCAAATCATCAAAATTAACTTCCTCTAAATAATCTTTACTGAGCAATCGAAATTCATCACTTCCTTGTTCTGTTGTGATTGCCTTAAAATAAAAATCGACTATCGACTCTTTTAACGTTTCGGGATCATACTCCGAGGGCAATTTTGAAGTAATAAGGGAAATAAACAACCACGAACAGCATGCTATTGCATTACTACAATATCTTTTGTTTGTTTAACTACAAGTAGTATTAATAGTGAGAAGTTTATTGGAAACATAAAATGCTCAGGAAGTAATTCTCTTTTATAAGGATATATAAAAAGAGCATCATCATCAAATGGATCTTTTTGTACTTCTAATTTACCGTCAAAATCTACATCTGGTATAAAAAAGAACTGAACCTCCTTTGTCTTTTTCTTCACTAAACATCTTATCAAATAATTCCAATCAAAAGGATCTTTACTCCATACATCATAAATACGTAAAACCTCACCATCATATTCCATAATAACTAAACAGTTTAGTTCTTTACAATAGTACAATGATTCCTCAAATTGTGATATAAAGTGAAACATGGCTAATGATGGAGTTCCCTTAAATAAAAGTTTTGGGATAACAATACATGATCTTGTATTATATCTTCTAGTAATTTTAAATCCTCTAATTTATCTGGACAAAGTTTTTTCCATTGCACATTTACACGCTCTGTAAAAGAAATGTTCTTTAACTTATAACTACTCTCATCAACTCTTGTAAATCCAAATTTTGGATAAAAATCAAGTACACTTTCATTCGCAAATAAATACATAAACTCATATTGATCCTTATACTTATCCATGACATACTGCATAAGATAAGCAGATAATCCCTGCATCCTATAATCTGGATGTGTCCATTACTGTACTTATCTGAAGTACAGCAACTTTCTTGTTATTTAACACTAACTCCATAGGCGCTACAGATACATTAGACACAACAATATCATCTTTGATTATAAAAAAAGGAATTAGACTCTCATCCCAATAGCCTTTATCGTACCAAGAACTATAATCGCCATCTAAAGCTATATCATACAAGTCATTAAAACTGTCGAAAAAAGGCTTTACCTGCTCTACTCCTGAATAAACTTTCATATGTTTATAATTTTAAAATAAATTTAAAGAAAACTCAAACCTTGAATAGATAAAAAATACCTGAAGCAGCAAATTCCTGTTCTGAAGAATCAATATGGGTAATAGATAATGGAAGTATATTGCTTTGCCCAACCTAAAACACCTAAATTCAAAGGTTTGAATTCGAGCTTTATATTTAAAACGATTTATTCGAACCCTACCGCAACTAAAAATTAATGTTGATTTGTACTTCATTTTGAAATCAACATTTCATTCTAACGCCAACCAATGCTTGATTATTCCTATAATACTAAACACTCCTACTCTCCACATAAATTGGTTGTTTATCCTCAAAAACAACTAGTATAGACAATCAAAATCACAAAGGAAGATCTAAGATTGTTTTAGTAAGAAATTAAACGAGACTACACTTGAATAGATAAAGACAAAAGTAGCAAGATGATTACGTAGTATATCAGCTGCTTCGCTACAAACACGTCACATAAGTGGTAAACTCAGATAACGAAAAGTACCCACAAAGCGAGCTCTGGGTACTTGTTGAAAATAAAAAAACCGATAACGAAAATTATCGGTTTTCTTGGCGGAGAAAGAGGGTTAGCCTCTTTTACTCCGTATGCGTTATAAATAGGGATGTTCACTTTTTTAAATTGTTGTGCGCACCTTATTACGAAAGTTTTAAACTATGATTGGAATTGTTTGATTCAATTTCAAATATAGTATTAATAATTTTGATTTTGAGAAACAATAATTTTAACAATTTTATCATAAAACCTATGTTACATCAATATTTCTTTTAATAATTCTTACGTAATAACTCGAAAAACCTTCTAGCTCGATACCAAACTAATGGAAGCAAAATAATTTTCCAGTACTCAATTTTACAATTAGTAAAGTCAAGTAAACAACTGATGAAAATTATTAATAATATGCCTTTAAATAAGTCACTCATTACTTGATAATACTCTGCTTTGCTATAAATATCTTTCTTATCTATTATCATTTTATCTATTGATTCAAAAAAATCCTCATCATTGATATTAAATTGCTTTCTTAATCCAATATTTCTAAAACCAAAGAATACAAAATTATATATCTTCCATATACCTTTGTGATGATAATTTTTAGGATATATTCTTAGAAGTATACAATTAAAGATAAAATCATCAACACTCATAATAATATGTCCAATTAAATAAAAAATGGGAATAATTAGGAGTAGAAAAAAGTTTGAATACTCTTTTGTTTCTTTTAGGATTTTCGTAAAAAGTGACTCATCATATAGATAATAAAAAAATACTGATGTAAATCCTAAAAAAGGTATATACCAGCATATCTCTAATTGTAAATTTGTCTGTCATAGGTGATTTTTATGTGTGATTCTTTTGATACAATCGGACAACTTGATTGGGCTTGGTACAGTGGCGTAATTGAAAGCAAAAATTTCGATTCTTTTCGCTTAATACACTACTTAACCAAACTGATATTACCTGCTTTTTTGGATTAGTAATTCGAATTTATTATTACTAGTTACTGCAAAATTTATTTGAGTATTATAATTAAACTTTTTTAATAAACTAGTGTAGTTATCAATATTTTCTTCCAAACAATTAACTCCAAAGGTTATTTCAACTAAAGCTTCCTTAAAAAATGGGTAAGTTTGCTATCTTGGGCTTTAAAACTCTATATTCATTTTCATATATTGCCATTCTTGAGATTTAGTTTTAAACATAAAGGATATAAGATCTTTTGAATGGTCTTTTATATAATTAAATGTTGGGTAATTTACTGTATAATCCATTATTATAGGAATTGCGAATGTTTCTAAAGATTTTAACAAATCAAATTTCATACAAATTCCTTTATGTTTATCTGTATAGTGAGCCCACATTAGTATATTTGTATTATTTGTAGTAAAACATGTTATTCCTGCTTTATTAGAATATTTATTTAATTTTTCTTTAATAGTTTTTATTTAAACTATATGGATTTCATTCTTATTTGATCAAATATTACTTTTCTCTTTTTTTGATCTTTTTCGACGTTATTTACATAATTATTTATATCCTTTTGTGTGTGATTGTTATGTGGAACTAATTGAACAATCAAAAGGATCATTAAAGTCTTTGGCGCAACCAAACCAAATTGAATTTTCTTTAATGACTTTTTCTGTATATTCATTTATTGTGTAATATTTGTATAAAAATCTTGGTAAAGTTCCTTGTTCGATCATTGAGTTTTAATGAGTTCGCTATCATTTTGGGTAATTGGTAAACATATTTTCTCTTATAAATTAGAAGGTAAGGGGCTATATATTGACAAAATAGATTCTTAATGAAAAACATTCATTTTTTTTCCTTAAGAAATCTATTTTGTCCAATACCGATGTTATAGGAATTTATTTATATTGTTACTGGAAAATTTTTCTACTATATTTAAAAAATTCTACTAAATATTTCTTTTGTAATAGTTTACTGTTTTCGAATTGTGAAAAATCTAGCGAATTAACTTCTTTAAAAGATTTATATTTATCAGTAGAGTATTCTTCTCTTTTTAGAGTTGATGTTAAGATTACTTAGTTTATTTAATTTTATAAATTTCTTCAATCATTTTTTCCTCTTTAAAAGTAGAAAGCTCTCCTTCTCTGAATGAATCTATTAAAATTGGATAGTTGTGTTTCAAGAATATTGTTTAGTTGCAAGAATTTTACAGAAATAAAATTCTTGTTCTTCACTACCTGAAAATGTTTTCATTTGATTTGGTAAAAAGACCATTTATAGTCATTGTTCCTTTTTGGATCAATTGTAGTGCTTCCCCATTTTAGGACACCTCTAAATATCAATAAATAATTCTTATTATGTTCAGATTTGATGAAGAATTTAAATTCTTCATCAAATCTGGGCTTATATTCTTTAGGCGATTTATTTCCTAATGCTGTTATGAGGATGGTTAAAATTGTAATCCTCTCTCCATTTATCAGCCAATCTTTGTAACTGGTAGATATCATTGAAGTAAAAAGCATCTAATATATCCTCTCTAAAAAATCGATTAAAACGTTCTATATATCCATTCTGCATTGGTTTACCAGGCTGAGTATATTTAATTTCTAATAAAATTCTTCTCACACCAGTTTACAAAGGTTTTTAGAGATAAATTCAGGGCCGTTATCACATCTAATGTACTTTGGAGTCCCTATTTCATGTTTTAGGTTTTCTAATGTTTCTATTACCGCCCTTGCAGGATAACTTAATCCAGCTTCGATAGCTATTGCTTCTCTATTACAGTCATCTAATACATTAAAAACTCGTACTTTTCTTCCATCTGTAAGTAAGTCACTCATAAAGTCCATACTCCAACACTCATTGAGTACTTGTGGTGTTTCTAAAGGCTGTTTAACTCTTGTTATTAAACGTTTCTTATGTTTTCTTCTTAGACTTAGTTTCATTAAGCGATAAACACGTAGAACTCTTTTTCTATTCCATACAAGTCCTTCTCTGCGTATCTTATGATAGTACTCATCAAAGCCGCGAGTAGGATATTGTTCTGCTAATTCGCTTAGTTTATCAATGACCTCTGTATCATCTTTTTTACTTTGATAATACCACATTGATCGGCATAGCCCAACTAATAAACAAATACGAACGATGGATAACTTATATTGCTCTAACAGATACTTTACCCTTTCTATTTTATCTGCTGAGCTTAAAACTTTTTTGACAGAATATCTTTGAGCATTTTATTGTCTAAACTAACATCAGCATACATCTGTTTGAGTTTGCGATTTTTCTTCTTCAAGTTCTTTTAAACGTTTCAACTCTTGTTTTTCCATTCCACCATACTTCTTTCTCCAATAGTAAAACGTGCTCTTATCAATACCTAATTCTCGAGAGATTTCACTTACTGATCTTCCTTGTTCATTTTCTTTGAGAGCCTTAATGATTTGGCTCTCACTAAAATTACTTGTTTTCATACTTGACAGTTTTGTTTAAAGTTAATAATTTCGAATTAACAACTGTCCGATTTTTAGGGAAGCCTACAGTATCATCTTCAATAATTAGAACAACGTCTAAGAAATTCTCGATTTGTGTTATATAGTTAGTATCAATTCCTTTAACTTTCTTAACTTTTTCTATTAAGCCATTTTTTATCCTTGCTTTAGTTTTTAATTCGAAATTATCAAACTTGTAAACTCTTAGAGAACTATCTATTTTATACTCATCTTTTAATTGACGGTGAAGAAAATAAATTCTTTAAAATTAAGTTTTGAGATTGAATTGTCAAAAAGAGTAAAAAAGTATTCTCCAATTTTTTTAGGATTAAGATTTCCTTCATTTTTTGACTGAATATCCAAATATTTTGACCTTTTTTATCAATTCCACTTACATCATTAAAGCAATCGAAAGTTATATATTCAATTTCTTTTTTACTACCACTTTTTCCTATTAAATATAATAACGACTTTGTCTCAAAAACAGAAGCTTTTTCATTATTTATTTCCGTATTCTTAAAAGTATAACTCATTATTTACTGATGATTCTTAATTTGTGTAATATTTATCATTAACATTTCTTTTAAAAGAATGTTATTTCAGATAATGGTAATAAAATTATGTGTTTATAGCTTCGTTTCCTATTTATTTAATAGTTAACTATTTTGAAAAACTCCTAGTTTACTAGCTTTAGCTATTAAGTAGTTTTATGAACGCACTACTTGATACTAACATATATTTTGCATCCTCAAAATCACAAGTTGGATTATCCATTAGACTGTGGCGGATACCATCACTATCACTAGTATAACCATATAGCATTTTGAATCCTTTTTCTAAAGCAGAGTGAATTTTAATTTTTCCTTTTATTTTGTCTATAGCACCTCCTAAACTGTCTTTTTCATTTCCTGAAATTACTTTTGTCACAGATTCAATTGCTGAAATAGATTCTTTTATTGAATTACGATAATCCGGATTCTTTTTATCCGAAAGTTTATCTAAAGCATTTTTCAAATGAATGTTTACTCCTCTTAAAGAAGTATAATTTTCTGATTGACTTATAGCTTCCTCTATTTCTTGTATTTCATGCTCATTTGTAATTGGAGCTATTTTTGTTGTTAATAAACCTATAACCTGAAAATTCTTGTTCTAATATATTATTACAAAAAATTATAAATTCATCATACTCCAAATCAAAACTACTTGGTTCAATATTTGCTAAAAATTCTAGTAAATCATATGATTGATACCATTCTTTATTAAAGAAACTATCGCGGATAAAGTTTTCTATAGCATAGTCGTATTGTGGTATTGTATCGATAGCAAGTTTATAATGACAATGCCAAAGAATTTGAGCAAAAGTGTAAAATTCAGTTTCAGAAGAATAATTTCCATTTCGATTTAAGTTATCAATTATAAAAATTTTTATACCATTCCATAATCTATTTTTTAATTCATCATCTAAAAAATTAATCTGTAATTTTTTTGTAGCTTGTGTTTTTCCAATTCTTTGCGAAAATTTCATTTTTGATAAGATTATTAATCTAGTATTCTATACTAAAGTTTAAAACAATTTCAAACATATTAAAATTTTATCTAACTCTATTACGGAAATCCGTAAACTCCTCATTTTTTTTGAGTCTATCTACTATTTCAACAAAAAAACTATCGACTTCGGAGTAGTTTTCTAGCCCTCTGCAAGAGCAAGTAGTTTTGAAAGCTCGATTATAATTTCGAGTGCCTCAAAGCCTAACTTGCTGTTACCTTTGCGGTAACTTTTTCAATCTTTACACTATGTTTTATTTAATATGAATACAGTTTTATACACCTAGTAGTAAACGCTAAATCAACTCTTAAAGGACCTGTTTTTTCAATAATTAGTCAATATCTCTAGTTATTTGTCAAAGCAAACAATGTTTTGGTTAGACGAATATACTATCGTAGCTACAGCTTTACAGAGCTCTCAACGAGATATAGATAAACTCAACATCTGAAAGAAGAACGTCGTAAATAAAGAGAATTGCAATTGACTAGCTCAAGGATAAACGCTGTAATATTTACCTTTTAAAAAGAACAATGCAAGTGTGCTTTCATAAAAAAGATTACAAATTCTGCATACAACTAGACACAAAAAGCCTCGTTTAAGCCTTTTAAACGAGGTTGATACTTTAGTTTTTAAGTTGGAATAGTCATACTCACTTCTAGGAGCAAAAGGTATTTAGAACTTCCCAAAGAAAGATTTTATATCAAAGTAATACAGGCTAGTTGAACCATCTGGCTTCTCCACTTTGATCACATCGAACATATTCCCTTTGTATTCAGATAAAGATTGACCAATAAACTTACAATCCTTACAGTTTGCTTCTATATATTGATATTCTTCTGGTACACTATTTACTTTGATTGCTGTGTCAAAAGACAAACCATCTTTTACGTTGGTTTTTTTTCTAGTATCGATAAAGGAATAATTCTCCGTAGCCATTTCGATACTGATACTTTCAGCAGTGAACTTGATTCGATTTTTGTCTAGAATCTCATATCGATATAAATCCGTTTTTCCAGAGTCCTTCATGAAACTCATAAAATTTACCATTTTCAATCCACCAACTTCCCTTTTCAATATGATTATAGGTATTTCCCTTTTGTTTGTAGTTAAAATCTAAAGTAAAGGTACCATCCCTCATTCCTTTGCATTTCCCATTTTTTTTCTACTCCCTCAATTTGATCATCTTTTTCAGATCCTGTCCATGTCCCCACTAATCTTTTATCAATTTGTTTTTCATTGCTTACATGTATCAAATGTGATCCACAAGAGGTTAAAAAAAGAAGGATAAAAGAGAGTCCCAATAAATTAAAATTCTTCATGCTATATTGTTTGTTTTAAAACTGTTATACTTGCTTTGAAACGTCACAATTGATTGAAGCAATATATTTCAATTTAACTGAACGTTTAAAAAGCTATTTTAATTTGCTAAATTAACAATAAATACCATAGAATCAATTTTCATAAATTAAATGAACAGGCTTTCGGCTTGCAGTAAAACGATTATTTTGAAAAAAAGCATCTCATGCTCTTTCATCCAATACACAGTGAAAATAGATGCGATGCTTTATTTGTATTAATATTCCCCTAAAAACACACTTGTGCTACATTCTACCAGGTCCACATCGGTCAAGAAGGCCCAAATACCGTAGCCTGTATCTTCAAAATTAGCAGGAAGTTGAACCTTAAATTCACCCGCGTCACGTTCTGCTACCTGCTCCAAAATAAACATGGACTGAGTTGCTTTTCGATAGAGTACTACAGTCAGTAGATCTGCTTTATTTACAGCACCAAAAACTAAATTTGCATTCCCAAGTGATAGTAAGCTCTTTGTTTACAATAGCAACAGTATCCACAAAGATAGTTTGCAAAATTCCCTTGCTTATTACAACCTTACTCAAGTTTACAATAAATCCTTCTTCTACTGGACTTACGGCTTCTTGAAGGTGATAGGCTAAAGCTAAATTTACATTAGACTTTAATTCTTGAACAGGTCCAAAATGGCGTTTAAGTAAGCCGTTTAAGGGTCGTAAAAAATTAGATACTAATTTAAATTTTTGACGATGACTCAACTGTGCAGCCGTTGGTTTTTTACTACTTTTTTTAGGTGCATTTCGAATGATATTTTGCCCGTTTAGGTTTGATCCCACAAGTGTTCCTACTTTACCGCTAAAACCTCCTGTTAATCCATTATTCATTTTTCCCATAATTTTACATTTTAAATGGTTATTCCTTTTTTATGAGTCATACCTAGTAGCTAGCTTTACTATTGAACTCGATACAAAACTAAAAAAAGCAGAAAAAAACGGACAATCCCCCTTTCCGTTCTCTTCCACTTAAGGGATAAAAAAAGAGTTTTTTTCCTTTCTTTTCCGAATTATAAAATCATAAATAACTAAATTTTCAATATATTGTAATAAATTGATAAAGAGCATGTAAAGGGTTTGTAAGGGGAAAGTAAGTATCAGCAAGGGTTTTAGGCCTTTTTACCAATGTTACCCCTTACTATCCCTTTACAATCTACTTGGAGAGTGAGAGAGTGAGAGAGTGAGAGGATGATGAGGTGGTGAGGTGGTGTGAGCAAACCTCACAAAGAACAAACCTCACAAAGCACAGTTTTGTGAGCGCTGGATGCGACCCTTCTCCTTCCTTCGTCAGGATGACAAAAGTTGAATAGACCTTTTTATTTTCAGGGTGACATGCTGGGTGGTTACTGGGGTAAATACAATACTCGTTACTCTGCACCGTTACTTCACACAGTACCGTCTGGTATGTCATCCCGACGAAGGAGAAATCGAAACGCAGTGAAAATCGAAACGAAGTGAAAATCGGAACGGAGTGTAGATTCATCGAACACCAAAACAAAATATAAAAATAGGTGAGATATATTCATCGAACACCAAAACAAAATATAAAATAGGTGAGATATATTCATCGAACACCAAAACAAAATATAAAATAGGTGAGATATATTCATCGAACACCAACCAATTCCTCCACATGACGTGAGCGCGGGATGCGACCCTTCTCCTTCCTTTGTCAGGATTACAAAAGTTGAATAGACCTTTTTATTTTCAGGACAGAAATGGGAAAAATGTAGCAGTGAATGGAAATTTATTTCAAAAAGAAAGAGGGATTAGATATCCCAAATAGGGTAACTAGACACAAAGAAAAACCAATCCCTCGTTACACTCGGTATTGTGCTTTTTTTATTTAGAAAATTTTCTCCATTTCCATTCTCTAATTTCCTATCTCCAATAAAGGGATTGCATATCCCAAATAGGGTAACTAGACACAAAGAAAAACCAATCCCTCGTTACACTCGGTATTGTGCTTTTTTATTTAGAAAATTTAACTAATTTCCCTTCTCTCATTTCCCATCTCCAATAAAGGGATTGCATATCCCAAATAGGGTAACTAGACACAAAGAAAAACCAATCCCTCGTTACACTCGGTATTGTGCTTTTTTTATTTTGTAAAAGGAACGCAGAAAGCCAGCTTTCAATAAAAAGAAAGAGGGATTGCATATCCCAAACAAGATAAATAAACACAAAGAAAAACCAATCCCTCGTTACACTCGGTATTGTGCTTTTTTTTATTTTGTAAAAGTGATGCTGAGAGTAAAACTCTCCATCACTTTCACAAAATAAAAAAACCGATAACTTTCGTTATCGGTTTTCTTTGCGGAGAAAGAGGGATTCGAACCCCCGGACCTGTTACAGTCAACAGTTTTCAAGACTGCCGCAATCGACCACTCTGCCATTTCTCCAGTAGTCTGCTTTACTTCTGTATTGCGAGTGCAAATATAGCGCATTTACTGACTTTGACAAACAATAACGCAATAATTTTTACTCTTTTTATCACGTAAAAACGTAAGTATTTTAGAACAAAACAATTACATCCTAAAAAAAATAGCACTTCTTTATGCTAAGAAGTGCTATTTGATATGAATCATGGACTATACTACGCGTATACTCTCTTTTTAGCTGTTGCCCATAAGTAAACCCCTGCAAGGATAAAGGGAATACTCAACCATTGTCCTGTTGATAATAAACCTAAAGTAGATTCAAATCCACCTTGGCTCTCCTTCACAAATTCTACAACGAAGCGAACCATCCAAAGCAACACCAAGAATACCCCAAAGATGTATCCTCCGTATTTGCGAACGTCCGTTTTCCAGTACATAAAATACAGGATCAAGAATACAATAACATATCCAAATGCTTCATATAACTGCGTGGGATGCTTTGGTAAAACCGCAGCTAAAGCCTCTGCAAATTGGGGGTTATGTTGAATCGCCTCATAAGCGGCATTGTGATTGTTTATTCCCGTAATTTCCATCGCTTGACGTGGGCTATAGGTATCGCGAATAAAGCGAATTCCCATTGCATTTGTCGTTTCGTGTCCAACAATCTCTGAATTGAAAAAGTTCCCTAAACGCACAAAAATCCCTCCTAACGTTACAGGGATAACTACGCGGTCTAAAATCCATAGAATTGGCTTATGAATCACATTTTTGCTGTAGAAATACATCGTTAAGATAATTCCTATTGCAGCACCATGACTCGCTAAACCGCTAAATCCAACAATTTCAAATTTGGGTGAAAAGCGAACAGGTAAAATAATCTCAAGTAAATGATCTTTAAAATAATCCCAATCATAGAAAAATACGTGTCCTAAACGCGCCCCTATCAAAGTGGCCAACACGGTATATATGAATAGCTTATCCAATTTATCCACACTTAATCCTTCGCGGTCGTATATTTTTTTCATTACGAACCAACCTAAACCAAATGCCACTACAAACATCAAGCTGTAGTAACGCAATTGCATAAAACCTAAATCAAAACCTTCCGAAGGATTCCAAATCATACTATTCGAATTTGTTATATTAGTACTGCGGCATTCCGCCTTTGTCAATACGTAAAAATAGAAAAATTATTTAACAATCAAGGGTAAAAAAACATTAAGGTACCGGATCATATCCTTTCCCTCCCCAAGGACCCACAACTGGCAATTCGCTTCATCGCCAACCATCCTCCTTTAAATAGGCCGTGTTTCTTCAAGGCATCAATTGTATAATGCGAGCATGTGGGCGTATAGCGACAAGTAGGTGGAAAAAACGGTGAAATCCCCCCTTGGTAAAAGCGCACCAATAAAAATAAAAAGGTGCAATGAGTATCTTTCGCAACATAAGCATGAGAATAAGAAAAAAAAGCTATAGAATCACTCCTAAGCTTTTATGAGGTTATAAAGAAAAGGATGTACCTTCTTTGCCATCTTTTAATTGAATATCTAGCTTCGCTAACTCATCGCGAATGTGATCCGACATCGCGAAATCTTTATTCGCTCTGGCTTCATTGCGCATTTGAATTAACATGTTTACAACGCCTTCTAACTTATCGTTATTGGCTGCCATGATGTTCGTTGATTCTAATCCCAATACATCAAATACAAAACGCATGTAACAGCGAAATAAACAAGGCTAAATCTTCTGCATTAATTTGCTCTTTTCCTTCTTTGATTACGTTGACTAAACGCACTCCTTCAAAAAGGTGAGCGATTAAAATCGGACTATTGAAGTCGTCGTTCATTGCGTCATAACACTGTTGTCTCCATCCTTGAATATCTACCGTAGATTGAGCTGAAACAGGCAATTCACTGCTGTGTTTTACCGCTTCCATCAAGCGATTGAATCCACGTTCAGAAGCTAAGATAGCCTCATCAGAGAAGTCCAATACACTTCGGTAATGTGCTTGTAACATAAAGAAACGAACAACTGCAGGAGCAAATGCTTTACTCAAAATAGCGTTTTCTCCAGAGAACAACTCATTCGGTAATATATTGTTTCCTGTAGATTTTGCCATTTTCTTGCCGTTTAACGTCAACATATTAGCATGCATCCAAACATTTACAGGTGTATTACCTGTACATGCTTCATTTTGAGCAATTTCACACTCATGGTGAGGGAATTTTAAATCCATTCCTCCCCCGTGAATATCGAAGTGATTCCCAAGTATTTGGTACTCATTGCTGTACACTCTAAGTGCCATCCTGGGAATCCATCTCCCCATGGAGAAGGCCAACGCATGATATGTTCAGACTCTGCATTTTTCCAAAGCGCAAAATCCAATGGATTGCGTTTATCCGATTGACCATCTAAATCTCGTGTATTCGAGAGTAAATCCTCAATCTTGCGTCCACTTAAAATACCGTAGTGGTGTTCTTTGTTGTATTTCTCTACATCAAAATAAACAGATCCATTTACTTCATAAGCAAAACCATTGTCAATAATTCCTTGAATAATAGCAATTTGCTCAATGATATGACCTGTTGCTGTAGGTTCAATACTCGGCGGTAAGTTGTTGAATTGTTTCAGGATATTGTGGAAATTCACCGTGTATTTCTGTACGATTTCCATCGGTTCAATTTGCTCAATACGCGCGCGTTTTGCAATTTTATCCTCTCCTTCATCCGCATCGTCAACCATATGCCCCACATCCGTAATATTACGCACATAACGCACTTGATATCCTAAATGTTTCAAATAGCGGAATACCAAGTCAAAAGAGATAAAAGTTCTACAGTTTCCCAAATGCACATAGTTGTAAACCGTGGGTCCACAAAACGTACATTCCGACTTTTCCATTGTGAATCGGTACGAAAACTTCCTTTTCTCCCGAAAGAGAGTTGTAAACTTTTAATTGTTGCTCTTGATATAATGCCATAGTTCTGATTTAATAAGGGATACTAGAATGTAGTATCTAATTTAATATAATCTAAGAATTCTTTTCTTACACTTTCTTCTTTAAAACGTCCACCGAACTCAGCCGTAACTGTACTACTTTCGATGTCTTTAATTCCGCGAGAATTTACACATAAATGTTTTGCATCCATAACACAAGCAACATCTTCTGTATTCAATACGCGTTTTAATTCATTTACGATTTGAATCGTCAAACGCTCTTGCACTTGTGGTCTCTTTGCATAAAAATCCACAATACGATTCATTTTAGATAAACCAACCACCGTACCATTTGAAATATACGCTACGTGTGCACGTCCAACGATTGGCAATAAATGGTGCTCACAAGTAGAATAAACCACAATGTTTTTTTCTACTAGCATTTCGTTGTACTTGTACTTATTATCAAACGTAGAAGAACTTGGTTTTTTTGCTGGATTTAACCCACCAAAAATTTCTTTCACAAACATTTTTGCTTACACGATTTGGCGTTCCTTTTAAACTGTCATCAGTTAAATCTAACCCTAGTGTATTTAAAATATTTTCAACGTCTTTTTTAATTAACTCTATCTTTTCTTCGTCTGTGCGATCAAAACGCATCACTTCTTAATGGAGTCGCATCGCTAGAAGCAATGTGGTTATCTCCCATATCGTCATGAAATTTTTCGTCTAAACTCATTATCTAGATTTTAATACGGTTTTAGTTTTAAAATAAACGCAAATATAAGTTAATAAAACTAACATTTTAGTAGGTAAAATACTTTAATTAATACTGCAACCCGCTCATTAAAATCCTTGAAAAAAACAACGCATGTATACGTGCAGTGGGTCAGCCTGAGGCGATGCTTCCTCCGTCAGCATGACATACGGAGTAGATTGACTAATTGGAATAACTAGGTGCAGTAATAAATAGCGTATTTCCTTTAATCGATAAATCTTACGACTTCACAAAAAGCAAACCTCACAAAGAACAAAAAACAAACCTCACAAAAAACAAACGTTAAGTAACAGATGCGATGCTTCCTGCGTCAGTATGACATACGGAGCAGATTGACTAATTGGAATAACTAGGTGCAGTAATAAATAGCGTATTTCCTTTAATCGATAAATCTTACGACTTCACAAAAAGCAAACCTCACAAAGAACAAAAACAAACCTCACAAAATACAAACGTTGAGTAACAGAATGCGATGCTTCCTGCGTCAGCATGACATACGGAATAGATTGACTAATTGGAATAACTAGGTGCAGTAACAAATAGCGTATTTCCTTTAATCGATAAATCTTACGACTTCACAAAAAGCAAACCTCACGAAGCCCGAACTGAAGAGGAGAAATGGGAAATGGGAAAAGAGAGAGAAGTAAATTTTCGATTAAAACAGAGTTCCTTCTTTAATCGATAAATCTTTACGACTTCACAAAGAGCAAAAAACAAACCTCACAAAGCCCCCCTAATTACCATACAATTAACTAAAAAAAGCAAATTTTATTAATAATTATCCGTATTTTTTACACAAAAATTTTTAGTTACTATGAGAAAAACATTTTTAATTGCGAGTTTAGTAGGTATGTTTGCTTTTGCAAGTTGTCAAGAGAAAAAAGACCAACAAGAAGGAACTGTTCAAGAAACAAGCGTAGAAGAAACGACGAATCAAACAGAAACAACGGAAACAAAAGAAACACAAAACATTGTAACCATGTATGTAGGACCTAAACAAGTAGATTGTACAGGAGTTGGACCTATGAAATGTTTACAGGTAAGAGAAACAGAAGATGGAGAATGGACGTTATTCTATTCCTCAATTCAAGGTTTTAAATACGAAGAAGGGTATAACTACACGTTAGAAGTACGCAAAGAAGACGTACCAAACCCACTGCTGATGCACCTTCTATTCGCTATATCTTAGTGAAAGAAATTTCAAAAAACAAAAGCATAATCAAACGATTCAATACAAAAAAGAGCACTTTAGGTGCTCTTTTTTTTGTATGAGTTCTAATTATATTCTTTTACATACAGTTTGTGTTCCAAGAGTGGATGATCTACAGGAACCAACGGATGGTTAAAATTTTTGACATACGTCATGCCACTTTTGATCATCACCTGTTCTGAAGCCTTATTTGACAAAGTAGTAAAAGCATATACGCGATCCAAATTCAATTGCCCCTTCGCGAAATCAAGACAAGCCTTAGCCCCTTTCTGTGGCATAGCCTTTATTCCAAAATTCAGGTAATAAACGCCAAAGCACTTCTACCGCTGGAGCAAAATCCACCTCAAAAGTAAAGGTATTCAATCCAATAAAACCAATAAATTGTTGCGTCGCCTTCTCCTCTACGGCAAATGCTCCAAATCCATTCGCTTCTATCTTGCGCATCATATTTTGCATGATTTCCTTTGATTCCTCAGGTGTTTTCATTTCAAGAAAATAGCGCATCACTTCTGGATCACTGTTTCAAGCGAATAAAAGCCTTTAAATCCTCTTGTTTGTACTGTCTGAGTAGTAATCGTTCCGTTTCTAAGTATACCATTGTCGTCTTATTTAAACAGCAAAAAGAGATTGGATTGCTCCAATCTCTTCAAACCAAAAATCTATAAAAAACAAATTTAACTATTTCGTTGAATTTTCTTATTGCTGTAGCGCTTTTTTAACTGCAGGAGCTACTTTAGTTCCCAACAATTCAATGGATTTCATCATGGTTTGATGATCAGGTGCCCCTAAGTCCATATGCATCAACCAACGGGTTAACCCAAACATCTCTTGGTGATACAAAATCTTATCAATCACTTGATTGGCATCTCCAATAAACAATGCTCCATCTCTACTTCTACCGCCTTCATATTGCTCAAAGGTATACGGTTGCCATCTTCTTGATGCACCAATGCGATCCATTTGTCCTTTGTATAAATCAAAATACTCTTTAGCCAATTGATTGCCATCTACCCCTACCAAACCATGGGAATGGGTTGCAATCTGCATGGTTTTAGGATCATGTCCTGCAGCCAAGTATTCTGCTTTATAATAATCAAAGAAAGGTTTGTACTGCTCTGGCATTCCACCAATAATGGCAAATACCAAAGGCAAGCCTAATTTAGCAGCACGCAATACGGACTCTGGTGTTCCTCCTGCTGCAATCCAAACATCCAACGGCTTTTCTGCACGTGGAAACACTTGTTGGGCTTGTAACGAAGCACGATGTTTTCCAGTCCAGGTTAACGGCTCTTCCGTAGCATTAATATTCAATAAGAGATTTAATTTCTCTGTAAATAACTCATTATAGTCATCCAAATTATAACCAAACAGCGGAAATGACTCGATAAAAACTACCGCGTCCAACCGTAATTTCAGCTCGTCCTTTCGACAATAAATCAAGGGTTGAGAACGATTGATAAACGCGAACGGGATCATTCGAGCTCAAAACAGTTACCGCACTTGTTAGTTTGATTTTTTCTGTAACACTAGCCGCTGCTGCTAAAATAATATCAGGAGCCGAAACGGCGTAATCTGGGCGGTGGTGTTCTCCTATTCCAAACACGTCAAGTCCGACCTGATCCATGAGTTTGATTTCTTCAATTAATTCGTTTAAACGTTGTTGTGGAGCTTGATAAGTATTCGTTTGTTTATTCAAACGCAAATCTCCAAACATACTGATTCCTATTTCCATAACTTCTTGTTTTTTAGTATACTATAAAATTACAACATCTAAACCGATAAAACGCTTAACCTACATTAAGTTCACTCCACAAAAAAACCTTCTACCGCAGTGGTTAGAAGGTTTTGTTCCTTATTCTTATCCGATCGGATTGTTTGTTTTATCATTTGCTGGATCTGCTTCAGCATCCCCTACTTGATTTTGTTTTTCTTTTGGATCTACAATACGGAGATTCGACTCATCCTTGGGTTTTCGCAAACTCCAGATCACCAACCCCAATCCCACAATCATAAAGGGAATACTCAAAATTTGCCCCATATTCAAGGCCATCTCGTCCTCAAAAGCAACTTGATTTTCTTTGAAATACTCCAATACAAAACGAGCAGTAAACATGAGAATCAAGAAAAGACCAAAAAGTAAGCCCTTGTAACGGCTGTATTTCTTTTGGTATAAACTATACAAGAGGATGGTAACAGCTAAATAAGCGAACGCTTCATATAATTGGGTTGGATGTCTTGAAATAGAATCATCGCGTAAAAAAATAATGCCAAAAATAGAATCTGTTGGTTTACCGTAAATTTCAGAATTCATAAAATTCCCAAAGCGAATAAATGCACCTGTGATAGGGATTGCAATCACCAAGCGATCCAAGAGTTGTAATAAGTTCGTTTTATATCTTTTACAAAACAAAGCTAAGCTCAACAATACACCAATTGCCCCCCCATGACTCGCTAAGCCCATAAAGCCAACAAAATGATAGCTACCTTCTACTTTGGCAATGGGTAAAATAATTTCTAAGGGATGTTGTGAATAATAGGCAAAATCATAAAACAAACAATGCCCTAATCGAGCCCCAACTACAGTACCTATCACAATATAAATCAAAAGTTTATCTAGATATTGAATTCCGATTTGCTCTCGTTTAAAAATTTGCTTCATGAATTGATAGCTCAAAATCATACCTATAGCGAATAATACACCATAATAGCGAACAGCAAAATCCCCTATTCTAAAAATCTCTGGATCTACGTTCCACGTAGCTAAACTTATATTCATATATTTTCTTTTGTCTCTACTTTTTACTCAAGTTTCCAAAAGTAGAGGAATTGAAAAGAAAAACAGAAAACTTAACATTTTTTTGTAAGGTGATGAGAGGGTGAAATCGGAACGCAGTTGAAAATCGAAACGCAGTGGAAATCGAAATGTAGTGAAGATTCATCGAACACCAAAACAAATATAAAACTAGGTGAGATATATTCATCGAATACGAAAATAAATATAAACCCATGAGATAGATGGTGAGGTGGTGAGAGGGTGAGGTGGTGAGAGGGTGAAATCGAAATGCAGTGAAAATCGAAACGCAGTGTAGATTCATCGAACACCAAAACAAAATATAAAATAGGTGAGATATATTCATCAAACACCAAAACAAATATCAAATAGGCGAGATATATTCATCGAATACGAAAATAAATATAAACCCATGAGATAGGTGGTGAGAGGGTGAGGGTGGTGAGAGGGTGAGACGATGAGCAAACCTCACAAAGCACAAACCTCACAAAGAGCAAAAAACAAACCTAACGAAGAGTTTTTTTGCCTTTTCGTTTTTTTGCAAGAGTTTTTTTTACAGCAATCTACTTTCATCGATACATCTTACGACTTCACAAAGAACAAACCTCACAAAGAGTTTTTTTGCCTTTTCGTTTTTTTGCAAGAGGCTTTTTTACAGCAATCTACTTTAATCGATACATCTTACGACTTCACAAAGAGCAAACCTCACAAAGAGCAAAAAACAAACCTAACGAAGAGTTTTTTTGCAGCAATCTGCTTTAATCGATACATCTTACGACTTCACAAAGAGCAAACCTCACAAAGAGTTTTTTGCATTTTCGTTTTTTTGCAAAAGGCTTTTTTGCAGCAATCTGCTTTAATCGATACATCTTACGACTTCACAAAAAACCGTTCACTGTAAACTGTTAACCGCAAACTGTTAACCGTTAACCTCATGCTGCAACACATACACTTGCTTGTACTTTTCTTTACGAGATTTACGAGGGTGAAAAACAATTCCGATTTTAGTATCTGAGATTGGGCTAATTGAAGAAACAGCCAAATCATTAGTCTCTAGATTTAGCACCTCTTGAGACAATAGGTTTTTATACCCGCTTTTATTTTTGTTGTAGACTAATTCGACTAAACTATCGTTGCGTACAACTAACCAGCCATTCCCGTGTTCCGTGGTAAACTGGATGGCACTTGTTTCCGCATTAAGGTGTTGAGGATGCCAAGTACCGAAGAATTCATCTCCTAAATTATACAATTCAGCATAAAGACAATTGCCTTCTTCATCAATTTCTACCAAGCCAATTTCTCCATTTTCCTCACATAACAAATAAGATTTATGGTCAAAAGACAAGCTCAAGGCTTCATGTACAAAAGGAAAATCAAAATCTAAACACACGACTGCGGATTTCTTGTCCACTTTCGTTAATTTGGCGGTGTAACCAGCCTGATTCTACTTCAGTAATCAGGTGTATTTCATTATTTTGTACGCATACCTTATTGCCTTTAGGCATAGGGACTGTTATCTGCTTGCATCCTACAATAGCGTGTTCATTAAAAGTCAAACAAGTCATAATATCTTGTTTACTTTCTTTCCAGATATCCACTTCATAAAAAATAGTGGATGCTTTTGTACAACCGACAAAACGCCCCGCTAAATCCTTATCAAAGCAAAACTGTTCTACTGTATTTCGCTTGAAAATAGGTAGAATTTGTCGAGATTCACTTTCATCTTTATCCCCTACTACAGCCACGTAATTTGCAGCTAATGGATTTAAAAACAACGTAGGTAAAACACCTTCTGATTCGACAATCTCTCTTTTATTTCCTTCTTCATCAATCAAGGTATACACCAATTCAAAAGCAGAAGCATCTTCTGCATCTGTTGATACATAGTTTGCTACTAATAACCCTTTTTTAGCCCAACAACTTCCCATCGCTTGAATAGCAAAAGGTACTTCTATTGTTGTGATTAATCCAAATGATGTTTTTTCATTCATAAAGCAATATTATTAGCAGTTAAACGTAGGTACAAAGGTAAAAAAACTTAGCAGACAAAGGAATGCCTGGCCTCCTTTTTTGTCCACTAAGTCTTTTCTTTCAATTATTACTACTTATTCTTCTGTTTATGCACGTAAATCTGCTAATTCTGCATGTCGATCAAACATGGCTTTAGCAAATGGGCATAAAGGCATTACTTTCACTCCCTTTGCTCTTGCGAATGGTACAACACCCTCTTGGAGCAATTTTTGTCCAACTCCCTGACCTTTAAATGCTTCATCTACATGCGTTGCATCAACGATAATCATTGAGGTTCCTGCAACGCTATACGTCATCTCTCCTGCTTTTTTACCGTCAATCCAAGCGGTAAAAGCACCTTTACTATCATTTTGTTCGTGTTTTATTTCCATTATTTCTTACTTATTTAGGGTTGTTTCAATTATTACATTACCAGTTATGATTCGATGTACCGGGCATCTTTCTGCAATCGCTAATAATCTTTTCTCTTGTGCCTCATCCAAAGAAGCACCAGTAAACGATATTTCGCGCTTAAAATTAGCTACTTGATTGGGCTTATCATCTTCCATTTCCACTTGTACGATAATCTCCCCTACCTCCCATTTCTTCATGTTGATGTACATACGCAACGTTGCAGCTGTACACGTAGCTAAAGAAGAAGCCAACAATTCAAATGGATTCAATCCGGTATCTCCACCACCTAAATCGACTGGTTCATCACTGATGATACTGTTTTTTCCTGCTTTTACTTCTGTTTGATATAAGGTACTGCATAATGTAGCTATTACTTTTACTTCCATTTTTTTCTTGCTGATTTAACTCGTTTTATTTCTAAAATTCTTCATTCCTTCTGGGAAAGGAACATAAACTCTTATCATCTCCTTCAATAAGAGGGAAAGCCTCATAATTTTGGTCAATCCAATCTTGTTTTGCTTTTTCTAGACGTTCTACATCATGCGAAACAAAGTTCCAAAGAATGTAGCGTTCTTCAGGTAAGGGATCTCCTCCAAAAATATAAACGGTAGTATTAGGAGCCATCTCAAATTCACACAATGTACTATCATTGGCAATTAAAGATGTTCTTATTTCCATAGGTATGTTTCCCCGCTTGTTACTTCTCCTTCGAGAATATACAGGGCTGCTTCTCCAAAATAAACCTGCACCAATATTGATTTTTGCTGCATCTTTGGATTTAATTTCAATATAATATAAAGGGCTGTGTACAGGAACAGGAGATTCATAACCTAAAGCTTTTCCGGCGATCAACTTATAGTCTACTCCATTTTCTTGCCAACTAGGCAAGTCCTTTGCTTCGATATGAACAAATGAAGGTTCGATTTCCTCTAATTCTTTGGGTAGAGCAATCCAAATTTGCAAGCCATGCATAACCATATCTGGTCTGTCTTGGCGTACATTAACTGGCATGCGTTCTGAGTGAACAACCCCACGTCCTGCTGTCATCCAATTGACTGCACCAGGTGTAATTTCAACATGGCTACCAAGGCTATCTCTATGCATGATAGAACCTTTCAAATAAATAGGTTAACGTGGATAAGCCAATATGCGGATGAGGGTCAACATCTAAATTATCATGTTCTTTTACTGCTGCTGGACCCATGTGGTCAATAAAGGCAAAGGGACCTACGGTTCTCTTTTGACGGAAAGGCAATAGTCTTCCAACTAGAAAATTACCAATACTTGCCGCTCTTTCTTCAATAACTAAATCTACATTTGACATAATTTGCGTGGTTTTTATACGTTTATTTTTCTTTGAAGTAAAAATTACATTCCTTTTTTCACCTCAACACTTAATCTACCTTAAGTATCCTTCTAAAATACGCCAAATAACCCAACTATGCCAATTAATCCTGTTAACTTCTTGTGAAGTCGCGAGAATCCCCTCTACTTGCCACGCAATTTCAACTTATAAATCAGCTCTAAACTAAGTAAATGATTGTTTACGTGACCTTTAGGTGCACTTACACGATATAAAGAGGGTTTATAACTCAATCCAACATGAAAATTTTTCGCCACTTCAAAATTAACTGCCGCTAGTAATCCTACCGTATTGTGGCTACTCACCTTAATATCCTCTCGATTATATCCATTTTCGCTAATATCTTCTCTATTTTGGTTGCGCCCCCAAAAAAACACCATAACCTAAATTTAAACGGTTAATTTGATGAAAATTAGCTACTTTAATGGTATAAGCATATAACAAAAAATCTTCTAAAATAGGTTAAAAGCATAAATGAAGTATATCCTCCAGCCCCAATTGAAAGATAACTATTAGCCCCATAATAATAAAGAAACCCTACTTCTCCTCCTCCATTTCCAAGAGCTTCTTGTTTTTTGTTCTCGAAGCACGCCGGGAATATCAAAAGACATATAATTAAACGGTGTAAATGTTTCCATAAAAATAGATATCGCCTTTTTTTCGTGTTTGGTTTATAGTTAATATATTTATTTCTGTGTTTTAACATTTGCTCCTCTTGAATTATAGGCATTCCATCTGCCATCATCGGATCCAAATAAACAGTACGCGGGTATTCAAATCGCCTGTGATTCGTTAAGTCCTACAGCATAATTGACTGGAGCGAATACAAGTCCAGTTAAATTTAAAGCGAGAAATTTATTGTCTAAATGGGCTTTGATGGTATAATTTAAATCCGTTGAATCGGTAACCATAACGACCTTTCAAATCTTCTTTTGAACGTGCTAAATTAAGTTGAACAGGCAACTCGTAAATAGAGTCCTTCACCTTTATTTTTTCTAGATTTTTACTGGAATAAAAGTAAATCAGACGAGAATCTTCATTCAGCACTGTTGCACAAGAGGTTAGCAACAGCAAGGCTAAAAGTAGTAAGGTGCACTTCATTGGTTTTATTTTTTTGTTAAATTTAACCAAATATAAATACAAACCAAATAAAAAAAGACCGTGTAAATTGCTACAGATTCTCCCCAAAACGGCTTTATCTTTTCGCTGAAAAACCCGTATCTTAGGGGTTTTAATTTGATTTCCATTTAAAATGTATAATAATTTACTTGACACCCCTATTGAATACTTGAAAGGCGTTGGACCTCAACGCGGTGATTTACTCAAAAAAGAGTTGGGTATTTTTAAATACAGTGATTTGCTGCATCTCTATCCCAATCGTTATATTGATCGCACGCGTTATTACAAGGTGAATGAACTTTCAACCACGTTAGCAGAAGTACAATTAGTAGGTAAAATTATTCACCTCAAAACGGTTGAACAAAAACGAGGCAAGCGATTAGTAGCTACGTTTACGGATGGCACTGGTCAATTGGAACTTGTGTGGTTTCAAGGATTTAAATGGATACAAGAAAATTTAAAGCTCAATACTCCCTATGTTATTTTCGGTAAAACTCAACCATTTTAACTATGTGTATTCCATGCCCCATCCAGAAATGGAAACAGTAGAAGAACACAAAAACAATATCGCCTCAAGTATGCAAGCGGTGTATCCTTCTACGGAGAAACTTGGCGCTAGAATATCCAATAAGGCGATGAATAAATTAATGCACCAATTGGTTCAAGAAACTCACCCGCTCTTTCGCGATTCTCTACCTGAAGATTTTCGCACTCGATTGGGATTAATGCCAATGAATCAGGCTATGGTGAATATTCACTTCCCTAAAAATCCAGATGAATTAAACAAAGCGCAATTTCGTTTTGAAATTTGAAGAATTATTCTACATTCAAATGCAATTGTTGATTAAAAATATTGCGCGTAAAGGAAAAATTCAAGGTTTTCCTTTTACACAAGTAGGTGAATATTTCAATACGTTTTACAACCATCACCTTCCTTTTCCATTAACCAATGCCCAAAAAAGGGTAATTAAAGAAATTCGCAATGACGTAGGGGCACCAGCTCAAATGAATCGCTTATTACAGGGAGATGTGGGATCAGGAAAAACTATTGTAGCATTTATCAGTACATTGTTTGCTTTAGACAATGGCTTTCAAGCTTGTATTGTTGCTCCAACGGAAATCTTAGCAACACAGCATTTTATTGGTATTTCTGAATTAGCCGCTCCCTTGGGGATTCAGGTAAAATTACTCACTGGATCAACTAAAACAGCCGAACGACGAGTAATTCATCACGATTTAGAAGAAGGTAGTCTACAGATACTTATTGGTACACATGCGCTATTTGAAGACAAAGTAATCTTTAAAAACTTAGGGCTAGCTATTATTGATGAGCAGCATCGTTTTGGAGTGGAGCAACGTTCCAAACTTTGGAAGAAAAATACAATTCCCCCGCATATTTTAGTCATGACAGCTACGCCTATTCCGCGAACTTTAGCTATGAGCTTATACGGAGATTTGGATATATCTGTAATTGACGAATTGCCACCAGGTCGTAAACCCATTCAAACCATGCATTATTTTGAAGGAAAACGCTTGGCTGTTTTGGCATTTTATCAAACAAGAAATAGCAAAAGGTAGACAAGTGTATATTGTCTATCCTCTTATTGAGGAAAGTGAAACCTTAGATTACAAAAACTTAATGGAAGGATATGAGGGAATTTCGAGAGATTTTCCTCTTCCTCAATACAGCGTAAGCATTGTTCACGGGCAAATGACTCCTGCAGAAAAAGACAAAGAAATGGATCGTTTTGCTCGAGGCGAAACCAATATCATGGTTGCCACCACAGTTATCGAAGTTGGGGTGAATGTACCCAATGCCTCAGTCATGATTATTGAAAGTGCCGAGCGTTTCGGTTTATCTCAATTACACCAGTTGAGAGGTCGAGTTGGTCGAGGAGCCGAACAGAGTTTTTGTATTCTTATGACAGGAGATAAATTGAGTAACGACAGTAAAATACGCATGGAAACCATGTGTCGTACCAACGATGGTTTTGAGATTTCAGAGGTAGACTTAAAACTTCGCGGTCCAGGGAATATTATGGGTACACAACAAAGTGGTACCCTACCCCTCAAAATTGCAGATATTGTACAAGATCAAGAAATTTTGCACTACGCAAGACACCCAGGCGATCCAACTACTCAAAGAAGATCCAACCTTGGAAACAACCCAATCACGCGAAGATCAAAGAGAAATTAAACCGATTGAATCAAAGCACTAGCATCTGGAATTACATCAGCTAGCTTTTTGTACTAAAAAATGAGGCTATCTGCAATGAACCAAAAACATTACAGACAACCTCACTTACCCCAAACTACAACCTATCAAACGCACCACCAACCTTATGACTGAACAACTCTTACAACATTATAAACTCTTCCTCACGATGCTCGATATTTGATAATTGGCTACTGCTCTTTGAACTAAATGTTCATTCAATTGTTGTTGTTTTTTCCATAAGATAACCACCATCTTCATTTTCAGAAACTTGAAACTGTTCTACTTTTCGATTCGGAGATAAAACGGTTAAAATATTATTTTCCAAATACCCTAAATTCTGATAGGTAGCTATAAATGCTCGCTCTTGGTACTGTTTTTTGTAAATATCTTGGCCATAAAAACGAGAATCATACGAAAAATGCAGCAAAACCAAGTAATGTTGGCATCACATCAATTTGAGAAACCAATCGCTTTTCTTCTTTCGGTTCAATGAATCCAGGGGCATAGATCATAGCTGGAATATGGTAGCGTTCTAGGGGCAAACTTGCTTTTCCCGCACTAGACGCACAGTGATCCGCAATCACAACAAAAACAGTGTCTTTAAACCAAGGTTTTGTTTTCGCTTGTTCGATAAATTTACCTATGGCGTAATCCGTATATTTAACTCCGCCATCTCGAGATTGTGAATCCCCATCAATCGTAATCTTACCAGCTGGATACGTATAAGGTCTATGATTGCTTACTGTCATGATATGGCTGAAAAAAGGCTGTCCTTTTTCACTATTGGCATCAAACGTTTTCAAGGCCTTATCAAACATATCCTCATCACAAACCCCCCAAATATTACTAAATGTAATTTCATTGGGTTTTAAATCACTTTTATCAATAATCTCATAGTGATTTCCTCCAAAAAAGGTCTTCATATTGTCAAAATAGCTATCTCCACCATATAAATATTGCACTTGATACCCTTGATTTTTCAACACGTTACCCAACGAGAATAAATCCGCATTGTCCTCTTGTTTTACTAAGCTCTCACCCGCACTAGGTGGTCGAGATAGTGTTACCGCCTCTAATCCTCTAACAGTGCGATTTCCCACTGCAAATAAAGTTATCAAACACTAAACTTTCTTTAGCTAACTCATCTAAATAGGGCGTAATTTGATCGGTATTTCCATAGCGCTCCATAAATGAAGCACTTAAACTCTCCACTGTAATTAAAACAATATTTTTCTTCTGTACAGGTAAGGAATCTACAATGTGTTTTATATTTTCAACGCCTTTGCTATTGTACATCGTATTAACAATCGCTTGCGCTTGCTTTTCATCTAATTTTTTGTAAAAATGATTGTAGTCCAAACGGCTACTTCTAAACGCTTGATAAAACTTATACCCACCATTGGCTTGTAGTTCATTGTAATAGACATTATCTGTGGCTTGGAAACTTCGTGGTATAGTTCAGAATTCCGACACATCCCATACTCAATAAACAATACCCTAGTACTGCACTCATCTTTTGTTTCGTTTCCATCGGTTGTTCAAATGCAGCACGAGCACCTTTTGTTATCCAATACGTCAATAAACCTGCTACTATCACAACGCCAATCAAAATCGTTTTTATCGGATATGATTCAGCGATATTCCCAACAACTTCATTGGTATAAATCAAATAATCAACTGCAATAAAATTATAACGCACCCCAAATTCATCCCAAAACAAATACTCCCCTAGGGCTATAAATTGAACAAATACAACAGCGTAAATAAAGATAATACTATTGTAAACCACATAGCTCCAAGCACTTCTAATTTTGGGTATAAAAAGACGCAAACCAAAACTCAGCGTTTTATACAAGAAAAAACCTTGAGCAATTGTTGGAACAACACTTCCATACTCGTGAAATATAGTAGTAAAGAATAACACGTAACCAAGTAACAAAGCGTAGCATCCAAAAATGAGATACCCCCAAGGTTTTTTATATTTAAAATGGGAAACACCCACTAATTGTATCCCCACGAACAAGCAGACAATTAACGTCAAAACTAACATCATTAATCATACCTAGAAAACTCAATTTAAAGAGCGACAGCATCGTCAAATCTTCTCTTACTTGAAAAGCCAAAAACATTCGAAGTAAGAAACCAATAACGACCGCAAGGCCAATTAAACGCTTAGCAGTGTACCCTAGTAAGTCAAAACAAGAGGTTGCGGATGTATTTCTCCAGCGATTTACATGCATCATACGACAAGTAATTTTAAATTTAGTTGTACATTTAATTCATTCTATTCGTTAGAATTGATTCACAAAAGGAAGAATTCATTTTGTAGAAAATTTGAATTTTTAGAAAAATTTCACTTTTTTAATCAAAAAGTAGCACAAAATCCGAAATTCAAAATTTCTATAAATTTGCATTCTACCTTTGTTTCAAATTCATCCCTTATGAAGCTATTACTTGTTGAAGATGAACGCGAACTATCCCATAACATAGTTCAATTTTTAGAGGCTAATTATGTATGCGAACAAGCTTTTACATTTCGAGAAGCCTTGGATAAATTGAAATTGTATACCTACGATTGTATTTTATTGGATTTGGGATTGCCTGGAGGTGATGGTCTTCTACTACTTGAAGAAATTAAAAAATCACACATCGACAGTTCCATTCTCATTATCTCTGCTCGCAATGCCTTAGAAGATAAAATTCAAGGACTTGAACTGGGAGCAGATGATTATTTAGCTAAGCCTTTTGCTTTGCCTGAATTAAGCATCCGTATTCACGCTCAATTGAGACGTCGATTAGCTACTGCTACGAATGATTTAATCTCTGGTAATGTGACAATTAACTTATTAAGTAAACAAGTAACAATAAATAAAACCCTGTTTTGTTGACTAAATCGGAATATGCATTACTTTTATTTCTCATTGGCAATAAAAAAAGAGTAGTTTCAAAAAATGCGATTGCAGAACACCTATCTGGAGATATGGCTGATATGTTAGACAATCAGAACTTTGTTTATGCTCATATCAAAAATGTAAAAGCAAAACTACAAGATCATCAATGCGATTGTACAATAAAAACGATATACGGAATTGGTTATCAATGGATCGAAGAATGAAGAGCTTATTAAGTACTTACCAACGTTATTTTATACTTTACACTAGTCTCTTGTTGATTGGTTGTGCTCCCTTATTTTATTGGGTGATGGAGTTTTGCTATGCAGAAGATTTAGATGAATTGATTGAATATCGCACACATGATTTTACTCAAAATCAACTGACTGAACTCAGGAAGCAAGACATCAGCATATGGAATAAATACAATTACGATTTACAGATTATCCCCCATGATACCTCTATCCTTGTCAATGAGCCCCAATTGATTTCTTTTTTCAATCCAGCAGAAGGCTATGAAGTAGGATATCGAACCTTATACACGTCTATTACCATTGAAAATCAGCCCTACCTCCTACTTTCGAGAATTGCCATGGTTGAAACCAGGTGATTTACTCCATACCTTACTGTATGAATATGGATTAATCGTGTTGATTTTCTTTTTATCCATTGTATTAATTCAAAAACTATTAGCCAAAAAACTGTGGTTTCCTTTTTATCAAACATTGAATCAAATTGAGCATTATAACTTAGAAAAAGGCAATGTACCTGTGTTTAAACCAACTGAAACACTAGAGTTCAATCGATTAAACAAAAACCTACAACACCTTATTGAAAATAACTTGGCCGTTTTCAAACAACAACGCGTATTTATAGATAATGCCTCCCATGAGTTACAAACGCCTTTAGCCGTTTTTTCGCTCTCAATTGGACTTACTTTTACAAGATACAGATCTCACGCAAAAACAAATGCACTTAGTACAGTCTCTATACAATGTTTCTTCTCGTTTCAATCGACTAAACAAAAAACCTTTTGTTATTAGCGAAAATTGAAAACAATCAATTTCAACAGTTTCAACAAATCAACCTTGCAGAATTACTCGCTACGCAGTGGAGTTTTTTCGAAGAACTAGCGACTGAAAAAGAAATTCAAATTACCCAAACACTTGATGCAACAATCAATGTAAAAGGAATCTACTTCCTGCTTGAATCGCTATTTAGCAATTTATTGTCCAATGCGATTAAATACTCTCCTATGAAAGGAAGTATTCACCTCAAACTTAGATGCTATTGGTGTTCAACTCTCTAATACAGGAGACACGGCTTTAGATCCTGAACGTATTTTCTTGCGTTTTAATCGAGCAACAGAAGAGAAAAATGGAACGGGATTAGGCTTAGCAATCGTCAGTGAAAATTGTCAAATTACATCAATGGTCCATCCAGTATACCTATACGTCCTAACCGCCATTGTTTTACTATCCTATTTGCGAAAAACAAACCTGAATCTTTACACAAACACTAGCTTTGAAAACGATAATCTTTTATTAAAAAATCAAATGTAGGCGTATAATTCATTACTTTTATCATATTAAATCTTAATAAAAAAAGTTTAGTATGAAAAAAAGTAATCGGATTTTTAATTGTTTTTTTAAGTTTAACTACAGCAAGTATGGCGCAAAAAGTAGATGTAATCTGTTTTTCCAAAGCCAAGAAAAAGGGTACAAACAAATGGTTATTGAAGTCCCTCATTCTGCTCAAGATGGCAATAAAAAGATTGAATTTCGAGTAGGAAAAATGATGGAAGTAGATGGTTGTAACAACTATAGTTTAATGGGAACTTTAGAGAAAAAGGACTTACAAGGTTGGGGCTATGACTACTATGTATTTAAAAGCAAAGGGGATGCAGTATCAACATTGATGGGATGTCCTGATATGCCCAAAAAGACATTTTATTTGTAGCTGCGCAACCCGAAACAACGCGTTACAATGGAAGAATGCCGATTGTAATTTACGTACCTGAAGAGTATGAAGTAAAGTTTTAAAATCTTTACTGCAGATCAAGATGAATACGAAGCACAAGAAATTCGCGTTAAAAAATAAGACAACAGCCTAATGTGTTTCTATATAAACGGAGTAAAAGATATCTTTTACTCCGTTTTTTTTATCTATTCCATTTTCTCTAATACGTTATTTGTTTTCATCAATCAAAATAGGTGAAATAAAAATAAATAGTACATTTGCCCTGTCCTTACGAATTAACATAAACCCTGTTGAATACAGTTGTGATTTAAGGATAAATGCTTTACTTTAGAGACATTATTCCCTAGCAACAAGAAAGAGACAACCAAAAACAGGCCATGCATTTGAGATAGAACCGAATAATAAGAAGAACAATTCAGCTCCACAAGAAGATGAAATGGAACTAACAGACAAAGACTTTGTAATGAAAATTCGCACTCGACTATCCCTCCAATTCTTAGGTCTATTTACCATCTTACTTTCTATTGTACTAATTGCTATCTATTTTGAAGTAGCAAATCATTGGCAAAAAAACTTCTTCAAACAATTAGAGGATCGAGCGTATATCGTTGGACACAACTATTTAGCCGAAGACAATTTTACATACGCGGAATTTCAAGAAGTATTGCGGAAATTTCCTCGTACACTACCCAAAGAACAAATTCGTATTTATACCCTTGATTTTAATCCTATTTTCATTGCAGAAAATGAATTAAAATGGGACAAGAATGGTGCTACAAGCAGTCGTAGATGACAATAAAGTGTGGTTCAAACAGGGAGATGAATACGTTTTCGGTGTATTTTAACAAAGATAATTCAGGGGATTATATCGTCATGGCTAAGGCTGTTGATCAAACGGGATTAGATGCTTTAAAACAGTTGCGTTCGATCATGTTGAATCAGCTTATTGATTGCCCTTTTGATTACCTTTATGCTCTCTCGTTTATTTGCTGAATCGTTTCTACACCCCATTAAAAAAATCATTCATCACGTTCAATCTAGAAATGTAGACACCCTAGCAGAACCAATTTCTACTGCTGAAATGTCCAAGGACGAAATCCGTACGTTAAGTGAAGCCATCAATACCTTATTTGAGCGTTTGCACGAATCCTTTGAAAGTCAAAAAGCCTTTGTTGTCTCATGCCTCTCATGAGCTCCAAAACACCTATTGCAGCTGTTTTGGGTACAGCAGAAATTACGTTAACCCAAGAACGAGAACCCGAAGCATACCAACAAGCGTTTACAATCCATTATTCAGGATACGATTTATACAGATCAAATTATCAATAACTTGCTAACAATCGCCAAATTAGATCAAATAAACTACAACTTATCTCCGATTGATTTTTTGAAACATTTTGGTGGCAAACCATTGACAACTTTAATGTTGCACCACAAAGAATTGAAATTGAATTTTGTGGTAAAAACAACCGAAGGAATTACACAAATTACACCTTAAAGGGAATCAACAACTCTTAAGTTTTAGCCCTCTCTAATGTCATTCTAAATGCGGATAAGTTTTCTTTTAATCAAACTGTAGACCTTATTTTAGATAGCAACAGTACGGCTATTATTATTCAAGTTAAAGATGCAGGAATTGGTATAAAAGCAGAAGACCTTGAGAAATTAACCTTGCCTTTCTATCGCTCATCGAATGCTTTCCCTATTCAGGGAACTGGATTAGGTCTGTCGCTAGCCTTTAAAATTATAAATATCCATGGCGGACATTTAACTATTGAATCACAACTAGATCAATACACAACCGTAACCATTCAATTACCCAAAGCATAAAGTAAAAACAACATATTTATTTTTCATGATTTACAAAAAAAGATTAGCCCTTACTTTTTCCTCTTGTTTATTGTGTCACTTCTTACTAGTAGCCGTCAAACCAAACAAACCAAGCACAAAACGGATATAGATAACCTCGATGCTTTTAAGCGTACACCTGCACAAAAAGACAGTATTTCAAAAAAGCATGAAACAGCTGTTAAGGCCTTTTTTGCCTCCAAAGATCAACCGCAAGAAGAGCTTGATCAATTGATTAATGACATGCGTTGGAGCAGCAATCAACCTGTTTTTTTTTCACTCATTAATCTAGCGACGGAACGAGCAAAAAAGGAAAAAGATTTCTCTCGCTTGGCAAAAGTATATGAAGATGTAGCTGTATTTTATCACGACAATCAACAATTGGACAGCGTATATGCCTATTACCTAAAAGCGGAAAAATTCTATGGTAAAACGGGTGATAGCTTAGCTTTAGCAGAAAACATCTACAACCAAGCGCGCTTGCTTTTTGAGGTTGGTTTTGTCAACGAATCTGAAAACAAGCTATACCAAGCCTTAAAAATACTAGAAAAGACACCAAATCATCCCATTCACATCGAGTCCAATCAGCTCAAAACCTTTTATATTACGGATATTACCAAGCATCCAGAGGCTTTAACAGACCTTATTGGATACATATAAAATAGTGAAAAAAGACGAAGGAAAATACGAGATATTACCTGAAAAAAACCTACAATCTAGCGATGTCTAACTTATTGGGTAACCTTGGTATCTTTTACCAAGAGTTCGGTCAATTTGGATCGAAGCTGAATACCTATACGTTAGAAGCCCCTTCGCTACTACAAGAAAAG
>JAJEOX010000180.1:0-20214 GCA_020740385.1 Mylabris phalerata | reverse complement strand
AAATTTCTGTAGTTTCCGTTTGATCGTAAAAAAAGCTCACTAACACTCGTGCTCCAACGTACACCCTCGTCTCGCAAAAACGCACTTTCCCCACTTATATCGAAAATGGACTATTTCGACTTTCGTTATAATGAAAAAAATAATTTAATGTACAATAATAGAAGCAGCAAATAAAAAATAGCGAACAAACACACAGAAAGAACAAAAAAAAAATCAATTCTCAAACTCACTGTCCAGAGGAATCACTGCTACTATTTTTTACCATATTCCGTCATTTGTTAAGACAGGATTTTGGTTTAAATTTTGGTACCGCGGCGTCACTGTTGAATTATTCGGTTTTGATTTTGATTTGTTGGAATGTAACAAGACTTAGTTTTTTTGAATACTGTAATGTACCTTGTCAGGGTTGTTATCAGAGAAGCGATACATACAATAGTTCGGATAGTAATGCCGGTACCAGAGAAAGAAGAGAAAAAACCCCCTGAACTACCCTTAAAGTAGGGGTGCGCGCACAGACTGCATTATGAATAAATGTTTGTATACACAACAGTCACAGTCCGAACCATCTAAACGTCGAGCGATACCAATGTAGGCGATAGTGAATTCTACTAAGCGCCTACTATGTAACATAGTCAGCCAATTGTAGCGTCAATAATAGCACTGTGGCACAAAATCGGTCTCTGAGCATGCGCAATTGATTAACGTCCCGTGTCGAACATAAACTAAACTGTAGGCATCATAAGTTTAATGATAATTGAAGAATTGTTGTTTAAATATAAATTTTACATAAAAATTTCTATTAAAATTCATTAATAACAAAAAGGAACAATGCATATTAATTAAATAATGTGGTGACCGTTCTTTCCCCTACAACCGTGGGAACTATATGGACACCACAAATAAAAACTTAGAAGTGGGGGGGTGTAACAACAGAACCACAAAAGCCTAAGAGACTGTCTGCTTAAAAAATGGCGCAGGCTTTGAAGGCAACAGGCAGCTCAAACGGCGGGGTCTGCAGCCACCGGAACCTCGACGGGGTTGACTGGGCCGAAAGGATCGGAAAAACTAGCTGAGACGATGGCGACTCCAGGTCCTAGCAATGCAGCCGAAGGAGTAGGAGACCCGCTCCGAAGGCAGCTCGTCGAAGGACATTCGGCAGTAAGAAAATGCTAAGGGGGCTTCTGTTAAAACCAATACCCCTAAAGAAGTTGTTACGGATATCCGAGTAGACACTGTTCTACAAAGATATCAGGGGTCAGATTAATCTCGTAAAAGTTAGCCCGATAGAAAGGCTCGATGAGCTCGAGGGTGGAGAAGAAGGATTTCAACCTAGGTTCTCCTGGATTGGATTTCGAGTAGGAGCTGTGGTCGTCTTCTTCTCTGACGAGGAAACAAAGTCCAGGTTAGAGGGGACGGTGGCTAAATGCACACCGTTCGAAGGAGAAACCCTACAGACGGTGGATGTAGGGCCATTCCAGAAGCTCGTATGAGTCCTGGCGTGGCTACCGGGTACCTATAAGGAACCGGAGCCTGCACTGAGGAGGAATGCGGTTGCAGAACCGTGATCTAAATACAAAGACCTGGAAAATAGGAGACCGAAAAAAACATCCAAACGCATGGCAGCTGATTCACCCAATTAATGAAGGCTTCCTGGGATAAAATACTGGAGCGGGAGTGCCGTCTTTGGTTGAACTTCTCTTGGACCTGATTTAGGAAGGTGGGGAAGAAAGACAAGGACAACATAGAACTGATGGAGGTGGCTGAAGAGGTGGAGGAAATATCTTTGGAACCTTCAGCAAACTCCAGGCGCCTCTCAAGAGTAACCTGAAAGCCACCTTCTACGTCCTACAGGTAAATCTAAACCATTGTAGGGCTGCTTCGGCGGCCCTTCAAAGGTACGCATAGGTAAACAACATAGATGTTGTTCTGATTCTAGAACTTTGGTTATACAGCGAAATAATCAGGGGCGCTCACGCTGGGGCCAGAGCAGGGAACTAATTTGACCAACTCAGGAATAGCCACGAGCTTGCAAAATAGGAAAGAAAAATTTAAACTTACTACAATTATGGGAACTATGTTCTAAGGACCTGACGGTAGGCAAGATTACAATAAAGTATGGAGGGGGCGAGAGGGACCTAATTGTCGGATCTGTGTACCTACCATACGATGGGGGGAATAATCTTCCCGCACCTGAGATGAAGGTGCAGGTATCACAATGTGCCGGAAAGAGACAGTAATTCATCATCGGCAGCAATGCCAACGCAATGACATCAATAAACGGGTGACTCACTTTCAGGATTTTATTCTTATTAATAAACTAGAGCTAGCAAAGCGCCGGAACAAACTAACGTTTGTCATTCAGATGTATAGAGATACAAGATCCTGCGATTGAGAAAATCGTACTAGCGGAGAAACTTAATGAATTTCCACTTAAAACCGAGAATATCGGGACAAGTGGAGCTGATAACGGAACAAGTACACTCAGCTATAACAACTGCGTTTGAAAAACAGTTGCCAGCTAAAAGAGAGAAAACTGGATCGACGGATACCTTGGTGGACCAAAGAACTGTCCTTCTGTCGGAGCTGAGGTCAGGAAAGAATTTAACCGAGCAAAGAGAAAGCGAAGAGTGGGGAAGTTATAAAATTAGAACCACTACATACATCAAGTCAAATAGGAAGGCCAAAAGATCCTCGTGGATGAGGTACTGTGAGAGGATTGAAGAGACAACTCCCTGTGTCAGACTCCTGAAAGCACTTCATAGGAACGAGTCTCAGAGTTTCATCAGGGCAATATACAAATGATGAGACAAGCACCTTGGCGCCATTGCTCCAAACACACTTTCGGGTATGTCCGTACAATACCGGAAAACGAAGAGACTGAAATTGACCGATCGATACCCCTTGCAAGAGCCGATAGGCAAAACAGGTCCCTGACACATGGAGAAATATATATAAACATACTTGCATTGGCTCTTAAAACTTTCAAACCATACAAGGCACCTAGTCCAGATGGTACCATTTTAGCCCTGCTACAAAAGGGCGGGGATAAGCTACTATCAGTGCAACTATGCTCGTTATTAAGAGCTAATTTAGCTTTGGGGTAAATACCTAAAAGATGGAGGCAAGTAAAGGTGGTATTTATACCTAAACCGGGACGAGAAACCTATGTCCAGGCTAAATCTTTTAAGCTTATGAGTTTGTCATCGTTTCTGCTGAAAACTCTGGAGAAAGGGATTGACTGGCATATTAGAAACCAAACGGTAAATCCTGTGAGATAGCCATTGGTAAGCTCACCTACAGAATAGAAAAGGCATCGAAGGACCGACAGGTGGCTCTAGGTGCTTTTTTAGATTTCGAAGAAGCGTTTGATAATACCTCCTTTGAATCAATCTAAAGAGCTGTGGAAAGCAGGGGATTCGTCGACAACTGAGCGAATGGATTGCCCATGTGCTAAAAAGCAGAAGAATTACTTCCTCAATAGATGAAACTGTGGTAGAGTCGTCGGCCGCAGGGGAAGAATTATTTCCCCTTTTGTGGCGTATGGTAGAGGATGACCTGCTGCAGGTACAGGAGAGGAATCGATTTTATGCGATAGGATACGGAGATAATCCTGCAATTTGTACTTTGCAGTCCACCTTACATACCGTAGGAAGTTGGTGAAGAATAGAGGGTCTAATGGTTAATCCAAGTAAAACCTTTATATTACCGTTCACTAGAAAAAGAAACCTCAATTTGCATCGACTCAGGTTGAATAGACAAAATTTGCGGATGCAGATGAGTGCGGAGGTTAAGTATCTGGATGTCGTATTAGATGCCCGACTGACCTTTAAAACACACATTGAAAAGATAACCGGCAAAGTTATAAGAGCCCTATGGGCATGAAGAACCATAGTTTGAAAGAAATGGAGACTACAACCTAGGCTGTTACATTGGATGTACTCCGAAGTTGTGATCCCTGTGATATCATACTCGGAATTGGTTAGGAAGCATAGAGCTACCACCAGTACGAATATGCGAACGCTATGCAGAATACAAAGAATGGCCTGCATATGTATTACGGGGGTAAGGTTTTACGACTGCAGCGATGTTGGACCTCAGTCCTCTACACTTAGTTGAGGAGGCAGAAGCAACAGCTGCGACTTACCGCTTGAAAACAAATGGACTAGGGAGAGGAAGACCCTTTTAGGGAATGATGTCGGATAGAATGGACTCAGTCTATCGATTCAACAGGAACTTCATGGTAGAAATACTAAAGGCAGTAGGATCGATGGACTGGGTTTGAAAACGCGGATCGAGGAATTACTATTTGGTATAAAGCCGACTCCAAAACGACCGTAAATGCTGGAATAGGGGCGGTAGAATTCAGGCATGAGGAAGACATCTCGATTGCCCTGGGGAACAAATGCTCCAAATTCCAGACCGAATTGTTAGCCGTAATGACCTGTATACAGGTCATGCTGTGGAGGAACTACAGAAATAGGAACATCCACATCAAGACAGGCAGGTCACTGATGACTGAAGAAATAAAATGCAGTTTAGTACTGGAATGCTTCAATTAACTTGAAGAACTCGCAGAACATAACAAGATAAACTTGAAAACGGTGCCAGCTCATCAGGGATTGGAAGAAAATGAGATATCGGACCGCTCAACAAAACAGGCAGCCAGAACGGCTCTAATTGGACCGGGACCCACATGCAATATGGTGGATGCGTGCGGAAGGGGAGGTGGGAATAAGGAACCAATTAGAAAGAAAATATCAACTCAACTGGGAGGACCTATCAGGGATGGTGCTTTCTAAGACGTTTCTGGGACTTCAAAACCGAAGAAGAACTAAGACGCTCCTGGAATTGAACAATCAAAGCAGATCACGGGACTGTTGACTCGGCATTGTGCACTGAGGAAGCCCCTCAATAATGTTGTGGTTGTAAAGGACCCGACATGTAGTGCCTGTGAAGAGGAAGATGAAACTTCTATTGACATTTAATGCCACTGTGAGGCAAGGAATGTATCACTCCTGAAGAAATTAGGAATACTCCCTTAAATGTTTATTTTTTCAACATTCAAAACAGTCACTTTTGAGAAGAAAAAGGTGAAAATCTTGAATTTTCGAAGCGTTTTTATCTAAAATTTCTGACTGTCTAATTTCATTATACGTTTATTATTAGATTGCAATAAAACATAATATTCTGATTGTGTATAGAGGTAGACAATACTAACAATTTGATTAGTCTCTAGTTTAATTAACTACAAGTTTAACTTTAGTACTACCAAAATGTGGCCCGACTAGTTCTTTTTGTACGTCCAATTTGAATTAATTATGTAATTTTACCTCAAATATTGTGAAAGGTTCAGTGAATCAAAATAAAATGACGATTTGGAAACTCAATAGTTGAGCGTATAATTGCTTTTATTTCCGAAATTTCCACTTTGAACATATTAAATTTGTTGCGGTAAAAAGCATCATATAATTTTGATAAAGCCTCATTTAACAAGGAAACATTCCGAGGTGTACCCCTCCGATTTTAATGAAATTTGGATAAGTTATTCTCCATCGAATTCTAAGAGATGCATGTTTTTTTTTTATCGGCGGAAAAACATATCTAGTGTGTGAACTCGCCACTCAAAGTTTAGGCTCAAACAGGATACTTTTTAAGTTTCGCATACTTCCAGTCAAAATATTCAAACGGGACAAACGGCATTATTCTCAGAATGAATAATAATGTTTGCATGTCGAAATGTTAATTATTGTGGAAGTTATAAGGGTTAAAAACAATAAAATCGTTATAAGTCAAAAACTATTCATCGGATTTTGACGAAACCAATGTCATTCGAAAGAAGACAAAAAAGTAGAAGAAACCTGTTTTTGGATTTTTTCGAAAAATTACGTTTAGAGGGTAAGCACCCCTCAACCATATTTGAACGGATCAGAAAAGAATCTTCACTATTCTTATAATCTTTATGTTTTAATTCATAGATAGTGCTTTTTACCAATTTTTAGTAGTTGGGGCATAAAATAATATTGCTTTCTTCTTTGTTGCCTGCCCTTTTAATTTTCATTTTTTATACAAGTATAGATACTACAATAATTATTATCGTATTATAACTTTCGAATATATTTTTTCTAGAATTATTGTAAAACTAATTTGTTATCACTATCAAAGGTCAATTATTTATATTTTTAATGTCAATTCACCCCCGATTGAGTTTTTCCATAAAAGTCGTCAAAGTTATATTTTTCAACAATAGTTGATTTCGTGAAAGAACAATGGCTAGTATTTGTTTTATCAAAATTTAGCAAATTTCAACCCTTATGTCTGTTGTACTATTTATTTATTTATTATAACTCCAAGGGCATTTTGCCCTACATTTTTCTCAATAACAAAATAAAATCGTCTTCTAATATATTATAAAATTTTGACTAATATCAGTCTATTTCTTTCGCATCGTATAAGTTATTTGCTTATTGCAAGGTAATTTAATTAAACCTTATTAACATTTAAAATATGAATAATTGAATGTCGATAGAGGAAATAAATGTTTTAGAACAGATCTAGAGAAAATATATCGCAAAAGAATAATTATTTTAGTATCTATATTCATATAAAAAAAAAAATGCCCAACATGAAAAATTGAATAGGTATGCAACATATGAAGAAAATACTATTGTTATGTGCCTCAACTGTTGAAATTTGATGGAAAAGCACTATTTATGAATTAAAACATAAAGATTATAAGAATAGTAAAGATTCTTTTCTGATCCGTTCAAATATGGTTGAGGGGTGCTTACCCTCTAAACGTAATTTTTCGAAAAAATCCAAAAACAGGTTTCTTCTACTTTTTTGTCTTCTGTCGAATGACATTAGTTTCGTCAAAATCCGAGGAATAGTTTTTGACTTATAACTATTTTATTATTTTCAACCCTTATAACTTCCATCCTAATTAACATTTCGACATGCAAACATACATTATTATTCATTCTGAGAATAATGCCGTTTGTCCCGTTTGAATATTTTGACTGGAAGTATGCGAAACTTAAAAAGTACCCTGTTTGAGCCTAAACTTTGAGTAACGATTTCACCCCCTAGATATGTTTTTCCGCCGATAAAAAAAACATACATCTCTTAGAATTCGATGGAGAATAACATATCCAAATTTCATTAGAATCGGAGGGGGACACCTGGAATGTAAGACGAGAGCTGTCCAATCATCGATGCGAAATGGGTTGGTTGACACGTTTTGTGTACATACTGCTCCTAAGGCGGATCAATTTAATGTCCACCTTTATATTCAAATGAGGGGCAAATGGAATGTTTCGAAAATAACTTCAGGTATAATTTTTCAATGGAATCACAGAATGGTGTAGGATTGTAGTTCAACAGTAAAATTGTTAATTTTTCCTATTTTTAGTTCTTTTGAACGAAGCTATTGAGCAGCCTTTTCTGGTGATTTAAACCAATTGATTTATCGATAAGCACTTAAATTATTTGGTAATTAAGAAGATTAACAATGACACGAAGTGCTTGTATCATTTGTGAAGAAAATTCGACTTGCATTTCTTGAAATCTACTTAATGAAACAGTGTATGAAACAACATTACATGGAACTAATATTCTAATTGTAAGCCTTGTTGAAACTAGCCAATACCGACATAAGAGAATATGCTCCACGAACCATCTGCAAAAGAATTTTACTTGTTACAAATTGAAAAAATTAAAAAAATACAGTAAAGAATACTCAACTGCTAAACCTGATGCATAATTGACCGAATAATTTTCGGAGAATTTAATTGAAATTTTCTTTTGAGAGCTTGTTAAAATTTGTAAATAAATTCTTCGATTTTCAATATTCATATTGTACCAGGCGAGTTGTTGCAACAAATAAAAAATATTGTCAGTCTTAAAAGAGTGAAGACTAATGAAAAAATTGTCCTAAATTATTTTTATTGTTACTTACAATAGTTTCTATAGATTGTCCTGCCATTATCACTGCTTCAGTTGTTAGACCGCAAGATAGACAAAGTGCAGGTATGTAGCGATTATCATAGAAGACAAAGGAATCCTTAAAAAAAAATTTATTCTCTTTTTATAATATTGTTTTTATCTATAAAATTAATATATGTGTTTACCGTTGCAATAACATAAATAATACTTGTAATTGCCAATAAACCACACAGAGAAAAATAAGCGATATGATTCGATATCTCCTTAACCTTTTTTACGGCCTGCACTGTAAAATTTTTTGAGTTCTTTCAGTTTTTAAGCAAATTATACAAATAAACAATTTACGTTAACAATTCCTGATGTCTTTTAGCAAAAACAATCAATTTCAATTTGATTTGCTGTTGATATTCATGATTATCTATCAATGTGCTTTGAGGAACATCACAATGTTCTCGACTAGTTATATCGTCGAATGTATCAATCAACATCCAAATTTGATATTTCATATGCTGTGTAGAATAAATGAATTGATAAGGTTGTGATGCAAATACAAAAATTAAAGCAACAGTGAAACTTCCTTTATAAATGTTTGCGAATATATCGGAATATTCAGGATGATAATCAACGAAATATTTGATTGGTAAGAATGTTGTGTAATCATAACGATTGAAAATAAGAGCTGCAAAACCAGCGAACATTGCAAAAGTCATATTGACAATCGTGAAAAAGGAAACAATTTTCATTTCCATTTTAATTTTTCTTTTTGTAGCTTCACTTGCATTGTCAATCGGCCATAAATTGACTTCTTTAAACAAATTTTCAACCATTTTAGGCCCAATTAGTAGTTTAATCGCACTCAATATCGGCTTTAAATTTCAGATAATAATATAAAATGTATTTAATTCATCAAGTTTGAATGAAGTTAATCATTACATAGAAACTTATAAAAAACATTGTTGAATATTGGATGAATTGTAACACACTCAATTCATTTATTAATAAATAAATTTGAATCATTTGTCTAAATAGTTAAATTATAAAAGACAATATCAAGAGTATTTTCATCCAATAAAATTGATAAATTGTTGATCCCAGAGATTTCACAATTATTAAATCATCATGCTTAGTTAATTTATTCCATATATGCTCCATTTTGGACTTTGCTGCAATTTTAACATTTATTGATAACCGATTAAGTTGTATCGTTGTTTCGCAATAACACGTGAATTCAAGTTGGTGTTATCAAGTTTAATAGAAATGGTGCTATCTCGGAGTGAAAAATAGTACCAATAAAATGTGCCTAAATTCAAAGAATGAAAGAATATAAACCGGTTTGAAATACACAAAAATTAGTACATATTAAATATAAAAAATTACAGTAAACAAACTTTCATTATTCGATATCGAAATACTTTTTCTACGACAATGCGGAATGTTTTACTTTCGATGAGCCAAACTAGTGTCGAAAGTGGCACTTTACCGCACTAGTGCGGACAATCCAACTTTCCACACTAGTGTGGCAAAGTAACTTCCCTCACTACTTGCTTCTTACCGACAATAAATGTTTTCAAGTACAATTTTGGATTTTTCCATAAATTGTACTTGACTTGGGATTCGCACCCAAGACTAACCGTTTCGAATGTCGACTTGCTTACCACTGCGCCACTCGCGGTTCAAATTTAAATATGTGAAATTGTCCTTATAACATAATTTTGAAATAGCCCTTGTTTATAGTGTAGTCATTGTAACTCTCCTTACATTAAAAGTCAATGGTAGGTTGATAATTATTAAAATTTTTATTAATTAGTTTTTATTTAATTTTTTTAATTATTTTCCGCGATTTTGGACGGTCGTAGAAAAAATGATATACAATACACGGTCAGAAAGTTTCGTTTCAGAACGAGAGTGAGCACGTTGCGGCACGAGCGAAGCAAGGGCTGCAACGTTCACACGAAACTTTCTGACCTTATATTGTAATATACTATTTTCTGTATTGCGTCAATAATTGCGATATTATTCAACTCGCTAGTGTATCGAAATGAGTACTTTTCGATACTCTGTGAAATAAAGGAAAATGTAGTACACTTTTTTCTCTTAAGGTTGGTGATGTTTTCGTTGTTATTGATAACAGTCAAAACTACTAAACAAAATACACATTAATTTTCAAATGTTCCACAGTCATATCAGTAACACCAACTCCTATCAAATTCCCTAAATTTCATAACTCAAACTTTTTTTTGTAAAAAAGGGCACAAAATAGACAAAACAGAAAAAATAGTATAAAACACTCAAGTCATAAGTCGTATATTGCACTAGTTTACTTAATTTGGACCCGTGCAATAATTGTCGACTTATGATACTTGTTTTTTAAAATTCTATGTCCCGATTAAACGGGGATCCAAAAAGGTTTTTCACATATTCAATCAATTTTATCATACAAACAAATAATTTCGTTATAGCAACAAATAATGTATTAAATAAATAATATCAATTACGTTCAACTAATGGAAACATATTTAATAAAATGTCCAAATAAAGAAGTAATAGAAAGTCAATAGGAAATCGACTGATTAGAAGTATGAATCGATTGAGTAATACTTCTAATCAGTGTGCTTGAAATTTCGCCATGTTGGAGCATTTGATTCTTTTGTTTATAAAAAATGTTAATGTAAAATAACAAGAAAACCAATTTTTTAAATTCCCTTTGAATTTCTGATATCTGCTTAAGTTTTTTTGAAATTAATTTGGGAAAATCAATTGAATATTGTCGGATCTCCGTGCAGTCGGGACAAATATTTTTGGACATCAGATAATGAGACAATGGGTTTGTTTACTGTAATAATTAATGGAAATAAACAAATAATGTACAAGAGTAATAAAAAATAACAAACAAACACAATAAAGAATAAAAGAAAATCAATTCTCAAACTTAATGTTAGTGGAATCACTGCTGAAATCTATTCATAGATAATTTATTACAAATAGATAATAAATGTACAATTAGTAACGATTTCCATTTACCTTTCCCAGTATTCCATTATTGTTCTACGTGTATGCGGAGTATGCCCAAAGTAATTACTCCATTGGAGGGGAGTAAGGGTACTTACATGCCAAGGTTGATCGATATCGATGAGAGGTGTTCAAGGACGAATGTTCCATGCGCGATGGCTATTGCGATGATCGCTACCACAGTTTTAAAAGGGACCAACGGTGATGTTTGCGATGATTACATTGGTGAATACTAATTCTTTTATGTCGCGAAAAAAACCGCTCAACATCGCAATTTGTAACCAGAGCATAATGGAAATTCCTAACAAAGCATTGAGGATTATTTTTTAACGAACGAATAATTTGTCTTAAGCGATCAATATCAAGATTACGGGCCAAAATTTTTGAAATTTTCTCACGAAGCCGTGAAGCAAAATCTCCGTGAATTATTGGTGAATTCCTTAGTTGATTTATAATAAAATCAAATTTTTCGAATGTCTCAGAAATTTCAATATCCTGGTTTTCCAAAAAAATAATCGCTCCGGGAACGTTTCCGAAATTATCGCGAATTAATTGTAACTGTTCGAATAAATGAGAGTTTTCGAACAGCAATTTACAATTTGAGGTGGTAAAAGTAAATTCGGACATTTATTTTTATATAATTGAAAATGACTCGGTAAAAAATTGACATCGCCAATTAAATTATCAACTAACCGAAACTAATCCCTGACAAATTCGTAAATTCTGTGCAACGTGTGAGCCAAACAAGTTAAATGGAACATATTAGGAAATTTTGCAATTAAAATTCGACCGCTGTCAACATTTACGCGGTGTTATAAAACTTAAGCTATCCATAACTAAGTTTTTGATTTCATTCGCGTTTGTTTTGGAAAAATTTTTCGACGATACTAAATATGGTTTGCCAAAACTGCTATCCAATTCGCCTACAAGCACGCTCCCAACATTTCGCCCCTTGGTGTCCGTAGTTTCATCTACACCTACCCATATGAATTTATTTTCAAGTTGCTCTCGAGTTTTATGTACCAATAACATATGAAAAGTTTAAGTCAACGAGCTGGGATTGAACCAACGACTCCCGCTGTCTTATATTTACAGATAAAGTTTAATGAAATTAATAAAATATTTAATAGTATATTACATAACAAGGGACTAAAGCGCGTCATTTCGTCCCGAGAGTGGAAATTTATTAACCGATGGACGTAAGTCCCGAGGGCAAAAACCACTCGAGGGACGAAAGAAAGCACTTTAGTCACAAAGTATATACGCAATTTTTTGCACTTTCGGAAATGTTTAAAGCAATAAATTAAAAAAATTTAAAATTTGAAAATATCTATTACCATTTTTACTATGGGGTTGTTAATAAATTAATTGTTTTGTTTCTTTTGTTTCTATACAACAAGAACACAATGTAAGTTCTCTTTTCGGTTTTAATAATTATTTATTAAACACAACCTTTACAACACGCTGTTCTCTTAGTTTTTTTTTTTTAACTAGGGAATGTAGTGTTACCAACTCTAACATATGCGATGCGTTGTTGCCAACTTTAATCTTAGCACACCCCCTTAACGCTACATTTCCTTTATCCTATAATTTAACAATTTAATATTCTTAATGAATCTCTGTTTGAAAAATAAGTCCTTGGATAAAGCTTTCGTTAGTATGTCAGCCTTCTGTTCTGAAGTCGGTATATACTTAATCATAATTTCACCTTTTTGAACTGAGTCTCTTATAAAGTGGTGTCTTATATCTATATGCTTGACTCTTTTACCATCCCTATTCTTTGCAATGTGAATGCAACTTTGATTATCAACATAAATTAATACGAGTTTAGAATTAAGTTTAAGATCATTCAATAATCCCTTAAACTATAAAGATTCAGTAACTTGAGAGCTGAGAGCAATATATTCGGCTTCTGCCGTCGATAGAGAAACAGTTCTCTGCTTTCGAGTTGCCCATGTTACAATTTTACCATATAATGACAAACAGAGTCCTGCAACACTTTTCCTGTCAATATAATCAGCAGCCCAATCTGAATCAGCATAAACAATTATTTGATATTCTTGTTCATCAATTCGATAGATTAAACCTAAATTCTTCGTATGTTCTCTTAACATGATTCCAATGATTGTCATTTGCATAATCCTGAAATCTACTAAAGAAATTAACAGCAAAACATAAATCGGGTCTACTTCCTATTACTAAGTACATTAAGCAACCTATCAGTTCTCTATAGGGACATTTGGTGAATAATTTAGAATTTGTTTCTTTCGTCAATTTCAAGCCTTCCTCGATCGGAGTGGCTACACCCTTAAAGTTCTGTTTAATATGTTAAATCTGTTCAACAATTTTTTAATAAATGATTTCTGATGAATTTTTATTAATTGTTTTTTTCATCCCTATCTATTTCTAACCCTAAATATGTCCTTATTGGTCCTATACACATTATTTCGAAATTTGCTCTTAATTGATTTTTAAATTTGTTAATTTTATCTTTATCATGATTAAAAATTAGGATGTCGTCCACGAATAAAAATACATAAAATTTCGAATCATTTTTGACATACAGACATGTATCATAAGCTGAGCATTCAAAATTATTTTCTAACATGAACTTATGAAAGGTTTCATTCCAATATCTAGGACTTTGTTTTAATCCATACAACGATTTGTTTAATTTAAACACTTTGCTTGTTTCAGTTTCTTCTGGTGGATACAGGTAGATTTCTTCTTTCAAATCGGCATGAAGGAAAGCTATCTTCACATCTAGTTGTTCAATATACATGTTTTCTTTGTTAGCTAGTACTAGCAGTATTCCTCAATGTAGGAAGTTTTCCAGCAGGTGCATAAATATCGTTCCAATTTGATATTTCGTAACCCTTTGCTACAAATCTCTCTTTGAATACATTTTCGCCTTTTCTTTTAAAAATCCATCGACTGTGAATTTTTGTATTTCCATCAGGTTTATCAACAATTGACTAAGTTTCATGTTTCTTTTGAGATTTTAATTCTTCTCCCATCGCTTTTAACCATTGTTCTTTCTCTTCGGACTCAAAGGCTTCTTTCATGTTTGTCGGTTCACCTTTTATGATTTTGTCGATGTTATTTGCGACGAACACACATTCATAGTCTTCTAGGTATTTCGGTCTTCTTATATTTCTTTTTTGTCTTCCATTTTGTTTTGTATCGTTTTGTTCATATCGTTTTGACTTTTATTTGATGTTAAATCTTCTGTTTTCTGTTCTGCTTGATGTTGTGGTTCGTCTGAAGTTATTATTTCTGAATTTACCACTATTATTTCTTTTGGTTTCTGTTCGTTGAATACAACATCACCAGATAGAATTATTTTCCGTTCTTCGGGATTCCATAACCTATAACCATTATTGCAATAACGAACCATGTGTAGTTTTCTTGATTTTTTTGATAATTTACTTTCTCTGTGTTCTTTGTTTATGTACATGTGTGCTTCAGAACCGAATATTTTAAGTTTATCATATTTCGGTGTTTCTCCATACCATATCTCGCCTGGTATTATCTAATTGACAGTGGGTAATCTGTTTATTATGTAGGTTGCCGTATACACTGCTTCTCCCCACATATCTTTGTTAAAATTTGTATCAGCTATCAAAGTTCTAGCCTTTTCAATTAAAGTTCTATTTAATCTCTCGGCTTTTCCATTTTGTAGGGGTGAATATGGCATGGCGGTTTCAATTTGTATGCCCTTTTTATTACAGTATTCGTTCAATGCATTATTTATGTATTCAGTACCGTTGTCACATCGGAATGTTGAGATTTTGGTACTAAACTTGGCTTCTACCATTTCAGTGTACTTTCTGAAATAATTGAGTACTTCCGTTTTGCCACTTAACAGGTAAACTGTAACAAAATGACTATAATCATCCAGGAACGTTAAGATGTACCTTTTCCCGTCGTGAGTAACAGGATGGACGGCTTAGATCTGAATGAATCATTTCATTTTTGGATGTTCTTTGTTCAACGGTAGTCTTGTTTGACGTCCCTTTATACATGGTTCACACAGTATTTCTGTTTCTGAAGTTTCATATTGTATCAAATTTCTTTTCTTTAATTCTTTTGACTTTTCCGATGACGTGTGCCCAAGTCTTTTGTGCCATAATTGATCGTTAACTGGAATTGAATATGATTTATAGGCTGTTGTCTTTTTCGTTTTGAATGTTAACAGATATAAACTATTCTTTTTTTCCTCCATTCTTAATTAATTCTTTATTTATATAAATGTTTATTTTATTGTCAGAGAATGTAACTGAGAAACCTTCTTGTTCAATTTTTCTTATCGATAGTAAATCATTTCTTAATTCAAAAACAAACAGAACGTTTTTTAATTTACAGTCTTCTGCCATTATATTTCCAATTTTTGTCGCTAACAATGATTGATCTTTCTTTGCAATATTTATTCTTATTGGGTTTTCTAGAGTTATACTTTGACAAAAATATATATCGGTATTTATTAAGTGGTCAGAAGCGCCTGAATCTGCATAGAAATATATCGACTCACCCTCATTGTCGTTGGTTGTTGAATTTGTTCCGGTCATGAAACATACTTCATTCTCATTCTGTGGTTCGGTATTATTTGCTTCTTCGTTTGCGTTTCTTAGTTTCTTCGATCTGCATTCTGACTTCTTGTGACCTTTCTTTCCACAATAATAATATTCAAATTTGAATTTTGTTTGCTGTGGGTATTGTCGATTTCCATTCTTTGTCGTGTTGTTCAAAAATGCCTGTGTTTTAGAACTTTCATTCATCTTTAATTCTTTTCGTTTTATTTCTTCTTGTATCAATTTGTTTTTAATGAATTCCAGCGTTAACTCACTACTTATTGTTTCTACAGCTGTTACTACATTTATCGTACGATTGTGGCATTGAGAATAATAAATAACATACAATTTCGCTTTGACCGGGTTGTGCGTCGCTATTCTTCAATTCTCTTCCCAGCTTATCGACATTTAACATGAATTCTTCGAGAGAATTTTCTTCATTATATTTTAACGTTAGTAATATCTTTCTTAGTGACAGCTGAGGCGCTTTTCCTTTCTTTTCGAATAATTGTTGCAATTTTTCAATTATTGTTTTTGCAGTTTTACATTCTTTGATTAATTCTAGATGATTGTCTGCAATACATTGTACCAATATATTTCGAGCTTTTGTATCTTTGTTCTTCTGTTCAGCGGTTAATTCTAGTTCTGCATAACTCAAGGTTTCGACCAGATTATTCTCTTCGATAATTAATTCAACTCAGAATTTCCAGTTACTAAAATCTGTTCCAACAAATGGAGTGACGCCATGTTTGTTTGTCGTGATTCTATATTCTATCTTGTCGAACTTTATTTTTCTCTTCTTATTAATTTTGCGGGACTGGGCCCATAACCTGTTAATTAAATTAATTGTTTTGTTCCTTTTGTTTCTATTCAACAAGAACACAATGAAAGTTCTCTTTTCGGTTTTAATAATTATTTATTAAACACAACCTTTACAACACGCTGTTCTCTTAGTTTTTTTTTTTTTTTTTAACTAGGGAATGTAGTCTTACCAACTCTAACATATGCGATGCGTTGTTACCAACTTTAATCTTAACAGGGGTGCTATGCTAATTTACCATGGTTACTGCATCAATAAACAAGATTAGTGAAATTGTCATGATGGAAAGGTAAGCAATGTCTGTAAATTTCAATTTAAAAAAGGTATTTTGCCTTCAAAATCAAAAAAATTTGAAAGGGGCCTAATCTGAGAACCGTCCTAATTGCTTCCCCGACACATTCCGGATAGTTAATCATGAATTAGAAAAATAAATTAAAAACAAGTATCAGAAGTCGACAATTAATGCAAGAGTCGAATTTAAAAAAAAAAATTTGAAAGGGGCCGAATCTATGAACCGGCCTAATAACTCCCCGACACGAGTCCGAGTTTTTAAAAAAACGAGTACCGTAGCACGAGTTTTGTATACTATTTTTTCTATTGGAGATACTTTATTAAAAAAAAAAACTAACTTACTATAAAAATCAAAATCGGGAATCGAGAACCGTGGCTATCTCACAACCACCGAAAAATTCAATGAGGAACCAGCATCTCGTCAACAAAAACTCTGTTCACTAATCGGTGATTCCACACACACCCTTTTCAGTTCGACTTTCTTACAATTCGATTCACAATTCAATTGCGAAATTTTGACAGAACGACAGAACTGTCATTTGAGCGCGGAATAAAAAGTAGTACGGTAGTCCCAACAAAAACATGGAAAAATTCAATTCATATAGACTGAATTGTCGAGAGAATATACATTTCTTTTTTAGGAGAAATCAAAATGCATATTATTTTAAAAACATTTATTTATTAAAAAAGCGCTAACCGAAACACAAAACCCGCTCAAAAAACCGCTTGAAAACAAATATTCTGAGGTTATGTTTCAATAAATGACAGAAGAATGTTAAACAAACGCATAGGATTTTATGCCTCCAGTTATACCAACAGTAGATATCATTCTGTCTTTATAAACTACCGTTATAAATTTTGCTACGCTTTAAAAATTATGTTGGATAACCTTCTAAACTGGTCATTTCAAAATTTCGCAATTGAATCGTGAACAACAACTCTTTTCTATGGCAACCGATAACCTGATAGAAGGCGGCAAATTTGAATTGGTTGACTAGACTATTGTTGCCAATTTTGTGCCCTTATTTAAAAAAAGAAAAGAACATCGCAGATGATGGGTATTGTTTTAGACATAAAAGCACATGCCCTTTCGATTGGTGATATCAAATTAATATGTTATCTTGAATTTTTTTCAATCAACCCCCTCTCCCCTTCCACCCCCGTGGTCCGATTGGCACCAAAAACTAATCAACTCGAACGGCCACCAAATAGTTTGTGCTGACCAAATTTGAACTCAATCGGTGAAACCGTTTTTGAGTAATCGTTGGAGAACCGACAGACGCACATACATACACACACACACACACACACACACACACACGGACATCATGCTAAAAACTTCAAAAACGTGTTCAGGGGACCTCAAAACGTACAAGATCTGGTGTGAAATCTCGAATTCGAAAATTTTGGTCCGAAACTAATAACTTCCCTACCCTCTGGTCGGGAAAGTTAAAAATAACTTACTATAAAAATCAAAATCGGGAATCAAGAGCCGTGGCTATCTCACCTCCACTGAAAAATTCAATGAGGAACCAGCACCTCGTCAACCAAAACTCTGTTCACTGATCGATGGTTCCACACACACTTTTCAGTTCAACTTTCTTATTAACTCGATACACGATTCAATTGCGAAATTTTGACAGAACCACAGAACTGTCATTTCAAAATTTCGCAATTGAATTTTCTATGGCAACCGATCCCTTATAGAAGGCGGCAAATTTGAATTGATTGACTACACTATTTTGCCAATTTTGTGCCCTTATTTGAAAAAAAAAAATCGCACTTGAGAGGGTATTGTTTCGGACATAAAAGCACATGCCCTTTCGATTGGTGATATCAAATTAATATGTTAATCTTGAATTTTTTTCAATCAACCCCTCCCCCTGCTCCCCCGTGGTCAGATTGACACTAAAAACTTATCAACTCGAACGGCCGCCAAATAGTTTGTGCTGACCAAATTTGAACTCAATCGGTTAAACTGTTTTTGAGTAATCGTTGAAGAAATGACAGACTCACGTACACACTTATATTCAAAATAAGGAGAAATGGAAATGTTTTGAAAATAACTTTACATGTCATTCTCCAAAGGAATAACAGAACGATGTATGATTGTAGTTCAACTGTAAAATAAGTTAAAACTTTCTATTTTAAGTCCTTTTGAGCGAAGCTTAAGACATAGTAGAAGAAAAGACACATTTAAGCCAAGTTTAGTAGTCTTTTTGAGCTATTTTAAACGAACTGATCTATCGATAAACACATAAATTAATTGGTAATTTAGAACATTAACAACGGCACGTATTGCTTGTATTATTTGTGAAGAAAATTCCACTTCAATCCTTAGAAATTGTGTTTGAAACAAGATTAAATATTTTTTCTCTCTAAACACGGTTGAAAACTAGCCAAAACCGACATAGTAGAATATGCTGCACGAGCAACCTGAAAAACAATTTTGCTTGTTACAAATAGAAATAATAAAAAAAATACAATAATGAATACTCAACTGCTAAACCTAATGCGTAATTGATAGAATAATTTTCGGAGAATTGAATTGAAATTTTCTTTTGAGAACTTGTCAATATTTGTAAATAAATTCTTCGATTTTCAATATTCATATTGTACCACTCGAGTTGTTGCAACAAACTAAAAATATTGTCAGTCTTAAAGAGTGAAGACTGATGAAAAAACTGTACAAAATTATTTCAATTGTTACTTAGAACAGTTTCTATGGATTGCCCTGCCATTAAAAGACCTGCAGCTGTTGCTCCTGCAGATAGACAAAGTGCAGGCATATAGCGATAATCATAGAAGGCGAAAGAATCCTTAAAAAAAATTATATTCTCTTTTTTATAATTTTGTTTTTATCTGTAAAATTATGTTATGTGTTTACCGTAGCAATAACGTAAACAACACTTGTAATAGCCAATAAACCACAAACGGAAAAATAAGCGATATTATTCGATATCTCCTTAATCTTTTTACGGACTGCGCTGTAAAAATTATTAAATTTCTCAGTTTTTAGACAAATTATGCAAATCATTTACGTAAACAATTCCTCATGTCTTTTAACAAAACCAATCAACTTCAATTTGACTTGTTGTTGATATAGAGAATCTTCTATTAATCTACCTTGAAGAACATCACAATTTTCTCGTCTTGTTATATCGTCAATAAAATCAATCAACATCCAAATTTGATATTTCATATGTTGTGTGTAGTAAATGACTTGAAAAGCGTGCGGGGCTGTTAAAAAAAATTAAAGCAAATGTGCAACTACCTTTATAAATGTTCGCGATTAGATTGGAATATTCGGATGATATTCAACGAAATATTTGATTGGCAAGAATGTTGTGTAATCATAACGATTGTAAATAAGAATAGCAAAACCAGCAAACATAGCAAACAGCTATATTGATAATCGCGAAAAAGGAAACAATTTTCATTTCAGTTTTAATTTTTCTCTTTGTTGGTTCACTTGCGTTGTCTATCGGCCATATATTGACTTCTTTAAAAAAATTCTCAACCACTTTTTGCTCAACTAGTAGTATAATCGCACCCAATATCGGCTGTAAAATTTCATATAAT